>JALIZH010032985.1:717500-856816 GCA_030522465.1 Rhipicephalus appendiculatus
TCTGTTTTTTTTGTAATTTTGTAAAATAATCGATTACGTTTTCGAGACTGTAACATTCTGGCTAATTCGATTAGACTTTCTTGTAATTTATTATCGGTAATCAATTACTTTTTCTCCAAAATCAAGTTTTAACCAGTCTCAGTTCTCGACACGAAAACTATGCGACCGCTCTGTAGAGACCCCCCCTTCTTGTCACATCCTATTAGGGGCGAAGCACCTTAGGGTCTAGGCTTGTCTGTTGTCCGGCGATGACGATGACGCTGATGACGATAGAGAATAAGCGCGTTCCAGACCACACATTCTCTTTTGCCATGGATGAAAACGATCGTGAAAACGCTCTCACCCGCGAAAGGCCAAAGCGGGAACGCCGACAACAAGCTGCTACTCCGGTGGCGAGTGCGCGGCATGCGGCGGCTCAACGTCTACGCAGACAGCAAGCTACCCCGGTGGCGAGCGCTCGAGAAGCAGCGGCAATGTCACGGCTGATTTACGGTAAGAATGATCCCCAGTGCTTCGCCCACTCGTCATGATTCACTTCGTGGAGATGCGTAGATTTTTAGGGGCGAAGCACCTTAGGGTCTAGGCTTGTCCGTTGTCCGTTGTACCCAATATACGGCATGACAATGACGAGGACGCTGATGACGATGAAGAATAAGCGCGTTAGCACATGCAAGGGTACTCTATGACCATGACGACCATGGAACGTTCTCTTTCTGCCATAGATGAAAACGAACGTAAGGCGCGGGAAGTGGCGGCAAAACGACAAAAACGCCAAGCGGACTCGGAGTTGAGGGCGCGGGAAGCGGCGGCTCAACGGCAACGCCGACAACAAGCTGCTACCCCGGTGTAGAGCTCGGCAAGCGGCGGCAAAACGACAAAAACGCCAAGCGGACTCGGAGTTGAGGGCCCGGGAAGCGGCGGCTCAACGGCAACGCCGACAAGCTGGTACCCCGGAGGCGAGAGCTCGGGAAACGGTGGCTAAACGGCAAAAACGTCTTGTTCCGTATATGACGTCTCGATACGCTCTACGATGCATTTAGTATGGACTGGAAACAACCAACAATTACCAGGGGAACGTGCATAGACCTCGTCTTTGCCAACTTCAGGCTAGATCCGATCGAAAAACCATTGGCTCTGCGTTTCACGGGCCACAAAGCAGTAATGACGAATTAAAAACGAAATCTACAACTGAACAAGACATACCATTTATGACCAATGAAACACTGTATATAAGTGCACACCGCTTTGTCACTCATTTACATGCGTGAGTGGGCAATGTGACGGGTTATTTACGGTAACACCAAAGGAACCCACTGCTTCGCCCACTCATCATCATTCACTTCGTAGAGATGCGGTGATTTTGTTTTTTCACCTTTTTCTCAGCTTTACATGCAACGCCTTACCCGAGCGACAGCAACAGCGAATCGCAACGCTTCATAGAGGGCATGGACACTAGCACCGAAGCACTTCCCAGCTACAAACTGGTGCACGAGATGTTCCTACGCTATCATACAGCCCCGCCCACCAGCGCATGCATTGAGAAAGTGTTCAGTGTAGCGGCTGACCTCTTAACGAGGAAATATGGAAGAATCAGCGAGGACAGCTTTGAAAAACAACTCCTGTTGAAAGTTAACGTTTAACACTGTATCACAGAAGCCACAGTGAGCCTCCCAACATTCACGCAAGCCTCTAGCCTTCCTCTAGCATGCAAGCCACAGTTGTTCGTTGTAGTTTGGGTAAACTTTAAGAAAAACGGACTTGTACAAGCGGCTGCGACAGTGATGTCGTGTACCGCGCAAGAGTGACGGACTGTCACTGAATGCGTGTGTGTTTTGTTATGTGCTGTCTTTCTCTCTCTTTCCTCTCCCTCTTTCAACCTCCCATCCTGTAACCGGTTTTCCTGAACTGGTTAACCTCCCTGCCTTTCCTTCTCTACTATTTCTTCTCGTGTTATTAAGCTACGGCATCAGAATTTCGAAGAAATGTGAGCAAAAGTAATCGACTACATTTCTGTAATTGCTCGGCTACTTTTCTGTGGCTGTAATTGACCACCGTAATCAATCACATCAAAAGAAGATAATTGCAACTGTAATCGGTTACTAATTTTCTGTAACGCATACAAGTCTGATCTTGAGTCCCTCGAGATACAGTCTACAGGGCACACAATGAATCGTAACGCTGGAAACCTTCCCTCGTGCTACGCGCGGTGCTTGCGTCACGTGCTGAAACCTAATAGTTAGACACTTCTAGTCGTTTGGCCTAATCGTGAACAAGGCCGTTTTTTTTAAACATTCTTTTGGCTGGTGTACTTACTTTCTTTGTAAGCAAAGTGACGTGCAAAAATATTACTCCGATCCTGGAGGCTTCGCAAAACCGTGGTATAGTTGCTGGAAGTTTTCGGAGGGGGGGGCGCGGGAGGTTCAATACATTGACTTAAAAAAAAAAAAAAAAAAAAAAGAAGGCGATGGCGATGGCGATTCGCCTTTGAGTCGACTTTGGCAGAGGCATAAGGGACGCTGTGAGTTTTTTCCTCGTCCTGAGTGCTGCTGTCCCTGATATTTGTGACGTCAGAATGACGTGTCTGCGGTGAGCGGGAATGAGGAGCCAGGAAAAAGGTTTAAAGTACTATGTACCCTACCGCGGGAGAGCGACAAGCTGTCCTCAATCACCAGACAGCGGCGCTCAGATAAATATAGTTTGCGATATTGAGTACCGTGAACTCTATCATGAGACGATTCCTTTAGAACAAATGGTAAACGATATGGAGTACTCTATTGCGGACACATGGATTTTGATTGGGCACTGATAACGACGGTTCACGTAACCGTAACCGTATGAGGTAACAAACATTGCACAAAGGATTTGTATGCGTACACGAAGACACAGTTATCACCTGTCCGATTGCACTATATGTCACCACAGCCGGCTACCAGTAACTTGTGGTAAAATTCAAAGCCAGTTCCACGCCTGTGAAATCTGAGTAAGACAGCGGAGGTGGCAAGCAAGCGCCACCACCTGGCGAACGCAGATTGAGTTCCCTCTTCATGCTCTTTCTTTCATCTTTCTTTATCTATTCCTACATCTTCTTCTTCTTCTTCATTTCGCATTACTTTCTCTCTTTCCTTCTTTCTTTATTTCTTTATCTCCTTCTATACTTCCCTTTCTCCTCCTTTCCCGAGCGAATATACTTTGCCCAACGCCTTTGTTTAATGGACCTATGCTATTACTGCACATTTCAACGCTGTTGCGAAATTATCATGTAGCTCTCGCGCTGTATAGCACGGGGGCCTCAAACAAGCGGCTCGCGGGCTGCATGCAGCCTGAGGACCTCTCGCTGGCGGCCCGTTGCCCGCAAATGACTGTTTTTGTCCATTTTATTTTTTTTTATTTTCTTTATAAGCACGTTCTTGAGATACCCATGCATGACAGGTCTAACGGCTTTTTTTTTTTCGTGAGGCACCCCCTGCGGTCAGCACGTGTTCATACATAACCGTGCAACAAAAACTCCATATTTCATAATCTGAGTCCCGATTTTAGCCATTTTGGGGATAGGTATCGATATATTGTTGCATTTTCGCCGCCAAATCCATTTCAAAGATGACCCATATATGACATATGGGAAAGGTCTTCTTTCAAATGACAACGTTAGCTGACATTTGTAGGACCCAACGCCCCGCTTTTACCTATAGTCACTGCCCTGTCCCTTGCGGGAGTAAATTTTCGAGAATGCGGCCCGTTAGTTGAGGTGAGTTTGTGACCCCTGATATAGAGGAACAAGACAAAAGCTCCGACGTCATCAATCTGGGCACACAGATCAGGCTGTGCATGTCCATCTCGCGTCACATGATCACTGGGAGCCGCTACGGAGCCACAGAATATGAGTGTGTCTTTAACAGATTCTATGTAGAGAGAGTCCGCGCAGTCCTTTAGTTTAAAAGAGGGCTGGAACACTCAAGAACGGTTTACCCGCTTTGGAGCTCTTTGACCGCTACTGCGATGATAAGTTATAGTTATAAATTAATTAATATTACATTTATTACTGCGATTACATAATAACATTTTGGGATATAAACTAATAAAGATTGCAAATAAAGCACAGAATAGCGAGATCTGAACTATACGAGCGCCTGGTCTATATACTTTTAGCTCGCTCGTTTCAGATAAATCAAGTAGCCCCATATGCAAGAAGCAAAAGAAGTTCAGCACTTGTCCCGCATAAAAAAAAGCGTGTGTTTTTTTTTTTTTTTTTTTTTTTTTTTTTTTTTTTTTTTTTTTTTTTTACGAGATAAAATGTGGGACATATATGTATGCACAGCGTATGTGGAACAAGCTTAAAGGGACACTGAAGAGAAAAACGATTTTTCTCTTATCAATAAGTTACTATTTTGCAATTTCAAAATAACCACGCTCGCCGCGACAAGGACTATTGGTAAGCGAGAAAAACGCGCGAATAACACCTTACAGGTGTGAAACGCCAGGCCTGCGCGGAATGCGCAGCCGAGTCACAACGAAAGTTGAAAGAGCGGCCCGTCTAGAGCCTTTTTTTTAAAGGGCCCCTCACCAGCCCCTCAAAATACAAAAAATCGAGCGTAATATTCTCTCCTGGCGTTTCTCGTCTTCCTCGCGCACTTCGTGACGCAGAAGAGTGATTCCCGTGACGTATATAGTGTGCATGCTCTTGATTGCTCCATATACGCGAAATATCAGATATCAATTGTCTCCTGCACTGCTTTGCCATGCAGCTGCCTATCCGTTCTTCCTTGTCTCGCATCACTATCGTGCGCAATCAACTGATTTCATTTCATTTTGTGTGTTTAAGACTGCGCAAATGGCGATAACAGCGTGTAACCGAGAAGCGCGAAATCCTGATAGGCTCGATCGCTTTGTGGTGACATTGTTCACGTGCTTTTAAGAAATAAGTGGCGAGGAGGATACATCGCCTATGCGACGGGTAGCGAAGGCGAGGAGGAAACCACTCTCTCGTCTTTGAACGCGGAGTGGTGAGGGGCTCCTTAAATTCTTGGGGCAACTACTACAAGTACATCTCCATTGCACCCCCTGCCACTGGGCCATAAGAGAGAGAGAAAAGACTTTATTTTACAGAATGAGCCGGCAGTTTGATCTTGGTGGCCACTGGGCCATAAACAATAATTTTTTTGTGAAGTAGGAAAGCACCCACTACGCCATTACTCGTTATTCTGAGGCGAAGCGAGGTACTCGCTACACATCTGTAAAGCATTATGTGCACTTCGTTGATGTGGTGCTGATGAAGATGAATTATGGTTGAGCCCTTTGTAATGGGCTGAAAGGTTTCAACGACGCACTAGTTACATAATTCGCATTATGTGACGCCCCGTCGTTATTTTACTTTTGCTACCACGCTATACTACATATGTTAACGTGGTTCCTTGGCAACTAATACAAGAACATTTGCGAGGTACCCACTTCGCCATAAATGATCATAATTTTTGTGTAGTAGGGAAGCGTCCGCTATTCCATTATTCGATGGAGAAGCGTGGTAACCGCTACACGACCTTAAGACATTACGTGCACTTCGTTCATGTTATGGCTGATGACGATGAAGAATTATGCCGCAGGTCATCGTGGCATATTTGTTAACGAGATGGCTGATGCATTGGCACGGTGGTCTCTAGATGGTCCTGCAATGTCCATTGTACCTGATACTGGTTTTATTACTGAATCCAGATATCGAAAATACACCTTACTTCAAGACTCCATGAAAATGAGGTTACCAGTTGAAGAATATGGTCATCTTTCTTTTTCTTGGGATAACAAATGGTGCCCCACTCGTAAATTGGAAGTGTCCCTCACAAAACTTCGATGCCGAATTCCTCCTCTTAATTTTTACTCACACAAGTCTGGTCAGGTACCGTCTCCTTTATGCTTTTACTGTCAAGAGCCTGAAAACATCGACCACTTTTTAATTTCTTTCCGCCCCTTCGCTAGCCATAGGAAAAAACATTTCGAAGTTTTATTCCGAAAATTAATAATTTCTCTTAATTCTGAAAACATTCTTTCCCTTGGGGCTTCTTCTCTGGGTCACAGCAACAGGAACGCCTGCATTGCCGTCTGCGAATTTCTTAGAGACTCAAGAAGAATTCCTTGTTAAGATTTTCCCAATCAAAATTTATTACTTTGGACCTCTTCTCACTAATTTGATAGTAATCTATATTATAATCAACACGTACATATTCCATTGATGACCGATTAATTCATTTTCCTCCATCAAAATTTTTAATTTTTCCTTCATATTTACCGCCGGTTCAATGGCCAATTCCCCCGTAGTGGGTACGAACCATATGTATAGGCACAAGCAAGCAAGCAAGCTCTTTGTAATGGGTCGGAAGCATTCAACGACCAACTAGTTACGCAATTCGCATTGTGTGACGCCTGGTTATTTAATTCTTCTAAAACGCTCTGGTAGGCATATTAACGTCATTCCTTCACCGATATGCGACATGAAACCTGCATAGAAACTGGTTCGAATCCTATTCTGTCCGGACATATATATATATATATATATATATATATATATATATATATATACATATATATATATATATATATATATATATATATATATATATATATATAGTTCAAAAAATATATCGGGTGGGACCGGCCACCCGACGAAGGCCGGTCCCGCGGCCGAAACGTCAGTCCTTCCCAAGAACCATTTTTCCTACGTGCTGGATATATTTTTGAACTGTTACTTACGGGTCCTATGTTAGCCCTATATATATATATATATATTTTTTTTTTACTTCTCGCGATAGTAGTCACGGACACCGCCGGCGGACAGTTACGGCGTTACGGCACTAAAACGGCTGTTGTTGTGATCTCATAACAGCTTTTGCTGCAAAAGAAAACGCTGGCAAAAAGGAAAAACCATGCCAACATCACAGGACAAAGGAACACTTCGACATACAGCAGCAGTAAGCCATCCCAAATATCACAGATCTCGTTTAAGAGAATTTTATTTTCCGGAAGTATTCTTCATACGCAGACGACTTATTAAGTTTATACAAATACATACTCAAGACATTCATGATATACATTGAAATACATGCATATGTAACTCAGGAAGACGACTGTTCAGATGACTGAGTGAAAGACGACAGGACTACACCCTGCGTGGCACAGCTGCTAGCTGACCCCAAAGGCAGAGCTGGTGAAACCAGGCATGACAAGCAAAAACTTAGAATTACTGACTAAACAAAAGCATCGCAATGAAGCCACTTTGTTCAACAACATAAACGCAATATAGCCTTTATTTAGTGAATCATTGAATATCTTCTTTCAAAGCAACATTGCGGGATTCAACACATGTTGCGTTGGTTAGTCATTTGCATTTCATACCGCGCACAAAAAGTTAGCGTAACTTGCACTGGACCGCAATGCTAAAGACGACGGAGCTGATGGGCACTTCCGAAGTCCTGGCCGTTGCTGTGTTGTCAAGTTTTGTAAATGTTCTCTTTCTCTAATCCTCTATTTCATGGGTTCTCAAAGTGGGTTCCGCGGAACCCAGGGGTTCCGTGAAGGACATCTTAGGGTTCCGCGAGCGGGTTCCGCGATCGAGCGCCAATGGCCCCCCGTTTTACCCCCATTAGCAACTAATATATTTTTTTAGACTAGCAAATTTGCATTGTATTTTGCACTAAGCGAAGCCACCGCACGCCGCATCCGCACATCGTGTGCCTATACGGGTAGCGAGAGACCCACTGGGTATAGCAGCACTAAAGGTTCGCCGTCTAGTGCGCGCCATGAAACTTGCACGATTTGTGGACTCGTGATGATAGAACGCGCGGAGCGCTGGCAATTCATGCTCGTGGGCGTTCAAACCAGTTCAAACGACATTAACAGGCACCTCGGCGCTTCATTCGGGGCTCATGGCGCGTCGGCGATCCCGTGGCACAGTTTTCATACACGGTGTCTTGCCACTGCTCTATGTCGGCTTTGTAATTAAAACGCACAACGAGCACTTTGATACGCGTAGGATGCGTCGGTCCGTGCCGGCTGTGGGCTACACGAGCATTTAGGCTTAGCTGTACGACCGGTCGACTGCCGTTTCTCTGTGCGACTAGCATGCCTCCTTTTTTTTTTTTTTTTTTTTTTTTTTTTTTTTTTTTTTTTTTTTTTTGCAAGATATAAATACAGGCCTCTGTATTTATATAATTATTGACGCTTCGTCTGCGTCAACAATTTGCTTACTCTTCGCGCTGCTTGAAGCATGCAGTGTGAGGTCGGAGGGCGTTTTACGCGACTCGCATATCGGGGGGGGGGGGGGGGGGGGGGGGGGGATCGAAAGTCTTGTTATCGGGAGTTCTACATCAACTGCGATGGCCTTCGATATTAAACAAAAGAGGACAGGCCAATGCGGGCAGTGTTAATAATGTGGGGGGCGCGCGTCGAGAAAAGTTATCAAGCCCCGCCCCTCCCACCCCCTCCCCCCTCCAGTTTTTAATTGTCTTCATGCTCAAGAAAAAGTTAGGGGTTCCGCGGAACTCTGGAAAAGCCATTGGTGTTCTGCAAGGCCAGAAAGTTTGAAGACCCCTGCTCTATCTTTTTTTTCTTTGTCTCTCTTCTCTATGTTCTTGTGTGCCTTCTTTTTTTTTCTTTCTCTCTTTCCATTTCTTCCTCTTTCTAGGTCTTTCTATCTTTCAAACTCTATCTTCCCATTCTTTATCTCTTTCTCGCTCCCCTCTATTTCTCGCTTCCTCTTTCTATCTCTTTCTCTCGCTCTCTATTTCTTTCTTTTTCTTTGATTCTTTCTCTTTCCCTGCTTTTCTTCTTTTTTGCCTTACATCGTCCTCTATTTCTCTCTTTCTTTCAATGCTATGCGTTTCTCTCTACCCTCCTCCTTGGCCCCTCCTCACCATTACTCCCCACTCCCACCTTCTTGCTATATATGCTATAGGCTGCTATGCTATACTCTGCTAGCGTGCCTAGATATCCGAGTGGTTAAGACGCTCGCCTTCGGATCGTAGTTATAGGTGGTTTCGAATCTCATCTCGCGAAGAAAATTTCCCCTCAAGAATTTCTTTATTTCTCTATCTTTATATTTCTTTCTTTCTCTATCTCTCTCTCTGTACTCGTTGTCTTGCCCATCAGAGTAATTGCATCCTGCGCCGGAGAAATCGGCTCACATGTTTTGAATGGGAAGCAGAAGATGATGATGAAGAAGATAACAAAGAGAGCGAAAGCCATCGTTGTTGTTGTTGTTGTTGTTGTTGTTGTTGTTGTTATCAATTGCCTCTATCCTGTGGCACATACCCACTATGGGGGATTGGCCAAGAAAACGTATTGTACCCTATGGGTGCTAGCTACCATCTTTTCCTTGCTTCTTCTTCCTCTTCTTCCTCTTCTCAGTCGATTGTGTATGTAACTCCTGGCATCTGACATAAAACACTATCTCGTTAAAGAAAGCTTAATCTCCCAACAGTGACGTCCCTAATACACTGATGTACAGTCTTTGTCCCGTTTAAGAGCGCTGCTGATTATGAAGGCGCCTTCAAGAAAGTGAAATCGTGTACGAATAGTTAAATCGCGAACTGAAGTGACGCTGCCAAACAGGAGGCAGCAATTGACCGTGAACCATGGCATGACTTCTAAGCTCTGAAGGCTTCAGACGGTACAAAAGAGGCTGTTCGCACCACAAGAGATAACGGCCACTGTTTACTTGCGCCATTCTGTTTCCTACGCAAACGCCTCTTTACGAGTCCTTTCCCGGAGGTGACTGCTCCCATTCCGCGCGCGACGTAGGTAGACGGCAACTTGTATAGAAAACCAAAGTTCAACGCTCTTCGCATCATCTTAAAAACACTCCTTGGAAAGGTGTCGGTGTGAGCTTCAAGGAGCAGCGCGTCGAGCAGAGTGGGTAGATAAGAATGTTGTCTGACGCCGTTGTGAAACAAACGCTGCCCTCATCATTTCTATTGAAGTAATATGATCAAACATCCGGAGGGAGTAGTGATAGAATTCTGCTAACAGCTGCACTACCTTTTAATTAATTCGCTTCAGGTGCTGGAACGTGCCCCTACGGGGCTGTAAAAAATTAGCGCCTCTTTCTCACCTCGCTAAACAACTTCATATTTGCTTTTGGTTTGTCATATTTGCAGTGTAAGCCTATCGCACTTTTTGAGTGCGTGCCTATTTTAATGTTGCTATCATTCCTAAAGCTTTATGTTACGTTTCTGAAGATACGTAGTTACTCAGTTGAATTAGAGGTACGACTTAGCATTGCGTACTTTTCATAACTTTACTCAGACAGTGTAATTAAAACTCTGAAATTGTAAATCGCAGACGTTGAAAATTATCACTGAAATGGCGTACCCCACAAGGCGTTCGCAATGAAGATCTACACGATTCGGAAGCTATTTGAACTTTTTCTCTAAAGCTTCGTACGTTTCTTAGCCTCTCAGTCGAAGAAGACGTGTCTACGCCGCATCTGTTCCTGCGAACGTGACTTGTGTTTAGAGAGCGGCAACTGAGATATTATTTGCCAGCGCCCGATATCTGTTGAGTGAAGATCTTGGTGAACTCTTCAGTTACGTGCGGACATTTCGGTTGCGTGAAATAGTGTGTGAACACTCATGTTGCGTGAACACTATAGTATTGCAGTAGTGCATGAGAATGAATATGTGAATGTTCGTCCATGTGTTTACTTGCCTAGTTTTCTGGCTGCTGACAACATTACGAGGACGAATATCGTGTAATAAAAGAGCAGTGGATGGGCCCACACTTGGGCACCGACATCTCCTTAAATACTCCATTTTTGAAGAAAGACAAAAACTGCGAGATGTCATGAGGAAGTTTTGTCTGGGATTATTCACGCCGTCGCAAAGTTTCCGTCGTGACAGACCTGACCACCTCTCGATCGATCAATGTGCCGTCAGCGTAACGAGAAGGCCAGTTCTATCGCAACGATTTTGTGGGCCGGTTTTGTGTTTTTCCTTTTTGTCATATCAGCAACAGAACCGGCTTTGTCGCAAGCGAAACACACACGCTGCGACTACTTATACTCGGCACGTAACGACCCCAATTCAATCAGTTTCAAACACGCGAACAAGCGGGATACATTCGTGTTTGTGCCTAGAGCACTGACCGCCCCACGGCTAACATTAATACACAATGAATGGTCGCGTACTTTCACGTGAACGTCAAGCCTGGTTGCGTCACCGGTGCTGCGTAGATTTATTACAGGCTCAGTGATTTGAACGCAGTTGGCTGTCGTCCACAGCTGCGCGTTTTACGTCGACAGGCGATGAGCGCAAAAAAAGAAAGAAAGAAAAAGAAAAGAAAAGAAAAAACAGCTACACCTGCGGTAATGCACAACGCTGTAGAGACCCGGAAGAAGTCGATGCGATTGCGATATCGATAATAAACAATGCGTATGGCGGCGGGAATCACGGCCGATGTGTTTGTTTTCATGGAAAACATGGGTATTGTTTCTCGCACGTCCGCTAAGAGCTCGTGCAATGCTGCAAACAGTCAAGTAATGAAGCCTCACCAAAACTACATCCCATTGAAACACTGCGACGAGTATACCGGAAATAGAAGTCACGCGCGAGAATGCAACCGTGACTAATTAGCGCGTGAAAATCTCCCGCGCACACGTTACTGGACAAACGAATATTGTCCCGCGAATAGGCAGTCCCCTCTTCTGAGGCTCTTTGCTGGGAGCGCAGCACATACGAATCACAACGGCCAGGGGTGCGTAGCCGGGGGGGGGGGGGGGGGGGGAGGGGGGGAGGGAGGGGGGGGGGGGGGGGGGCATTGAACTCTTTTTCTCTAACTTTTTTTATTTATTATGTATGTAACACGCCTACACATAAATTCTGGCAACGCCGATGACGATGGCGTCCAGGCGAAGTTCGCCTTTGTGAGCCCTATAGTAGCAGTCCTGTTACTTCCATCGTTTTAAAGAAACATTTTTTTTTTCAGTCTGGCTTCCAGGATAAAAAAAAATTGTGGCTTCCTTTCAGAAATGAAGCTTACGGATGATGAATTTGTAGTGCTATTCGCCGTTGATAATAACTGTGTTGGTTTCACGTCCCAAAACCATGATATGACTATGAGAGACACCGTAGAGGAGAGATCAATAAATTTTGACTTCGTGGGGTTATTTAACGTGCTCGTAAATCTAAGCACACGGACCTCTAGAATTTTGCCTCAATCAAAAATATGGCCGCCGCGGCCGGTATTCGATCCCGCGACCTTCGGGTCAGCAGTCAAGAAAGAGAGAGAGAATAAAATGAGAGAAAGGCAGGAAGGTCAACCAGAATTGTCAACAGCCGAGCACCGTGCATAACCAGACCACCACGGCAGGTTTTTTTTTTTTATTCTCCGTTGAACCATGCAGGTTGTGGTTGGTCTTGAATGTTCATCTCACGGGAGAAACAGGGCAGAAATGCGACGAAGACGAAGCCGAGGCACATGTGCGCCTTCCTTGCGCTTGTTTGCGTCTTCATCGAATTTCTGCGCCGTACACCCATACGCGATGCTTGTAGACGGCTAGAAACTTAACATGGGTTCCAAATCCGGAGCCCAGGCAAAAAGTCACTGCTAAGAGCCCCTAGATTCGAGTAACGGAAGGGAAGCCAACGATTCTGGGAACGACAACGAACCACGTGCGGATGCAGAGAAAATGGGGGGAGAGGGGAGTGGCGTACGGATGTCCTGTCAGCCTGATTGATGTTTTTTGTGCGCTGCGCCAACGTGCGGCACGGGATAGGTCCGTGACTTCCTTCTTCCCAGGTTTTACTGTTTATTTACAAGCTTTGATAAATTTCTAACAAGTCCGCGTTATTGTTGAGCGTAAGCAGCTCTGCTATCTCAAGGTCGACCCTTCTACCCTTTCTTCGTCATTCATCAAGCCCAACTGGTCACAAGGCTCACCCTCTCCACCCTTGACAAAATCTGGATCTGCGCCTGCACCGCAAAATACGCGCTCGATCAATATCAATAAAAGAGCTAAGAAGGCTGAGTGTGAAACCACCGAGTGCAATTGAAGCAAACGATGCGACATCTTTCCCTGTATTTCCCGAGTGAAAACTTTTCAATGAAACCATCACAACCAGTACACGTCCGGTTTGAAATTTAAGCGCACGTGGGACGTTGCCAACGCACTTGGCTTTTTTGTGCCCCCGCAGCTGTGCTTTCCCCTGTTCGAGTGGGAAGAGCAGTGATTCATGAAGGGCATCCACTTCACGACACGATAAGGACAAGCTATATCATGTAAATGCACAGACAAACCTGCTTTCATCTTCCGTCACTGTCATATTCAGCACCCAAAAGATAACTCGATAAATGCAGACTTTATGTTAGGTTGACGCTGAAAACAAGGTCGAGATAACGGCGATTTCTTTATGGTGAAATCGCCAGCACATATAGCGCCAGCTCTATGTGCTTAAAAAGAAAAGCGGTGTTGCGCTAAATGTGAGGTGATTAAAGTTCAATGTGTTTCTTTACAATTTTTGTCAGTAAGCTTTGTGCCTCCGTAAGGCTTTGGTCCTGAGTTCGAAGCCTGAACCGAAGAAAAAAAATTATTAGTCGACTAGGGCCACCCAGCAGGCCCGCGAGGCAGCGAAGAGGCAAGACCTCGACGTCCCCACGTGGGAGGCCTAGGCCACGCCACTCAAATTGCTGGTCCTAAATAAAGTTTATTCCTCCTCCTCGACTGGGAAGCTCTTGTTTTAAAAATCCGTTCGGACTTTTTTTGTAACATCACTCTACATACAGGCACGTGACATTTCTTTTTTTTTTTATTTGATGAAGATCCCTAGACGTGACGATGTTCAGAATATGTGATTATCTGTATAAGTGAAAAAACAATGTCCAACTATATAAACAGGTGCATTGGTGAGGGTGCAGCAAACTCCGGAATGCCAAAGTGAACGAAGATGACAGAGCATTCGATAGGCGGCTCTGTATAGGGGCCCTATTAAACGCTGTGCATCCGGCGCATTGAACGTGGCATCAGTAGTTCGAAAGACACTGTTATTATAACTCCATGTATGTTCCGTAATGCCTCAAAATATAATGCAAGCGAGAAACGACGGAAACGAAAACATACCACCCAGTCGCCGTTGCAGCAAGCCATCGTAGACTCCTCGGGCGTAGAGACGACTTCGAGTATCCGCTCGGGCTCATGCAGAATCCAGAGTCAAAGACACGGCTGAGTAATTCCGGTATATCCAAAAGGAGGGGGACAAGCGCACAAACACAATGTCGCTGAGAGGTAAACACACCACGCCGGCTGGCTTGGCACGTCCAGCGTATTCTCCGCCAATACGCGAAACGCACGCACAATCACCCGCACAAGCCGCGCCCGCGCACTCGTAAAAGCGAAAGTAAAGGAGAAAATCGAGTGCGCGAAAGGCTACGATCCTTTAATGGGCCGCTCGCGTGGCGAGGGCATGGGACAAGGCGAAATGGTTCGTACGGATCGTGAATTCGATGCAAAGGCGTTAGCCGCGTGAGCTAAAGAAGCGCGGCTGTACACTGCACGATATAGGGTGCGATGGGGGGAAGGGGGAAGCAAAGTGACGTCACACTTTTCTCGGTCAACCCGGCGTACGGCGCTCACGTGTTATGCCGTGTAGGTGAACCCGTTCGCGAAGCCGACGCCTCCGCTCGTGGTCGTGGTGGTGCTGCCGTTGTCCGCGGCGAGCTCGGTCCCGTCGTAGATGATAATTCGCCCGCGCTGCGCGCGATGACGCCGGAGCACGATTGTATGGTAGTACAGGACGGGCGTTGCTTCGTATGGGTGTCACTAGCGCGCGCCTGTCGAACACTCGCGTTATGATACAGTGCGGCAACCGCCGTCGTCGCCGCCAAACCACTTCTCCCGACTACACACACCCACCCTTCCCAATTCTTCCTTCTCCGCTCTGATCTCTCGCTCTGATGACGCGACCCCAGATAGCGGGAGAGGGCTGAGCGGCTGTTCCTGCTTATGAAGCAAGGCTTCATCGTGTCAAGCAAGCGACATCCTCTGCGCGGCTGTCTCCTTTTTTTCTTGCATTACTTAGTTTTATGATCAGGCGTGGGAAGGCGCGAGCTGAGCACAGTGACGCACTGTGATGAGGCGATGTCACTCACTCTCTCGCCACCAAATTCTCGCTCACGTTTCGCCTTATTTTTGCCCTTCGAAACAAGGCTCTATGTATAGCGTGTGAGAGCCGTAAACACTCGCTGCAGCATCCAACGTCCTTGCACGCCAGCTCAAATTAGTCGTGACGGGGCAACCGACAGCGGCGGTGCAAGAAATTGGAGTAGGGGTTTATAAAACCCTCGCTGGGCGGTATGCATTACCCTTGAACTTGTCTATAACGTAACCTTGTTCGCTGGCATTTGAGTTACAGGGGCGAAAAAGCCTGAGCGGGAGCTGGTAAACACGCCGTCGTGCTTACCAGTGTAATAATTAGCGACGTCATCCTGGTAGGTAGGCCAGCCAGCACCCTTATGCGAGGCTTAATAACGGTCAACCAAGCCAAGATGACAACCATGAAAAGCGCTCAAGAAAGTAATTTGTCCTGCATTGCCATGTTCATCCTCTGGACAAATTGCCTAGTTTCTTGTATTACTTTTTCCGATATAACTAGTGCGTCTGCTACATATGTCATTTGCGTCATCTCGTACAGCAATAGTTTATTTTCGCCACTTCGTGACTAAACCCATGATAAATGCTTGCCCTTGATTCCACCCCATACCGAACGGGATGTGCAATAACACTGACGTCAATTGACGTGGTATAGTGTTCCTTTCATTTTTTCTTCTTTTTTTTTCTTTTTTTTTTAGTTCGATTAAATGACCTTGTATGCGCGCATTCTAGCGGCTTGCGCGGAATTTCGAAGCATAGTCATCACTTTTACCTTTTAATATCAAAAGATTATTCATAGCTGCAGCTTATTTGTGCATTATAGCGATGGTACGGCAAGTTAAGGTACGGTTGATTCTAAGTTTGGCGTCCCGGTTGCATATTTCGCAGAACATGCCAGTAATACGTTGCCTAAGATATCTGGTTGAATTGAACCGTTTGATTAGCTGCAGCATGAGCTGGCAGATTGCGAATCATACTAGCTTGGTTCCGTAGCGGTCCCATTTATCACAACTGTTCAAGCTCACGTCCACTCATAAAAATATGCTAAGATGAACGTTTCAAAATTATAAAACAACACTGTTCTCCAACAGCAAACATTGTTTAAACTCTACACAAGGTGTTATCAAGTTTGAAAGAGTTTTGATAATTTTGTTAATGACGAGGTGAATGATAAACATGACCACTCCCGTATAATGTGGTCAGCATTAGGAGCACTAATAAGCTGTTCACTCTTTGAGCGTCGTATGACAACCATTTGCCGATGCTGCACAAGGCGAGTCTTTCAGCGACGCGCGAAGTTAACAGGTGCTGTCCAGGGCCTCAAATACTTTATTCGATGTCCATACGATGAGCATTTCAAAACTTGTTTATCAATTTGTGCACGTGTTGTGATCGTATAAATAACTACCGCTGTGGTGTATCAGTATAGTTACGGTTTTCGGGCTGCTGGGCGTGAGGACTGGCTTGGAATTCCAGGCGCTACAACCTGTAGCACACGGTGTAATGCATAAAAAAGAGAGGGACCCCAAAAATGCCGTGGTATTGAATTTCATGAGCATTTCTAACAAAGCGAGCTGATCGTAATTATTGACGAATCCGGTGAAGAGGCCTCTGATCCGGTAAGCGTGTCAAATACTGGCAGTCTACTGTTGATACACTAACCAATAGCTTGTTTTATTTATTTATTTATTTATTTATTTATTTATTTATTTTGCACACACTTCAGCCGTATACTTGGCTATAGCAGGAGTGCTACAGAAATAACAAAATATATTTTACACGCAATTACAACAGTTGAATAGCAGTTAAAAATTAAGTTTCAGAGTATTCGCGTACATTTCTGGGCATTGCATTAATAATAATAATAATAATAATAATAATAATAATAATAATAATAATAATAATAATAATAATAATAATAATAATAATAATTGCTGAGTTTTACGTGCCAAAACCATCACGCGACTATGAGGCAAGCAGTTATGGGGGGACTGTGGATTATTTTTGATCATTTAACCCGCACCTAAATCTACGTTAACGGGTGTTCTTTCGCGCCCACAAAAATGCGGCCGCCGTGGTCGGGGAGTCGAACCCACGCCCTCAAGCTTAACAGAGCGACACCTTTCCTGCTAGGCTGTCACGGTGGTTGCGCAAAACATACCAGCACTGAATGATATGGCAAAAAAAAAAAAAAAAGACAATACATAAACATGTTTGTGCGAGAAGTTTACGGCGTGATACTGAAGGCGTTAATATTTGTTGTGGTTTTGAGTCCCTTAACCATATTATGATTATGAGGCACGCCGTAGATGGCTTCGTAAATTTCAACCATCTGGGGATCTTTAATGCACACCTAAATGTAAGTACACGGGCCTCTATCATTTCGCCTCCATTGAAATGCAGCCGCCGCCGCCGCCGCAGGGATTCGATCCCCCCCGACGTTCGGGTCAGCAGTCGAACATCACAACCATTAGACCACCGCGGCGGGTGCACTACTGAGGGCATAGGCGTGCGCAGGGTTTCCCATCAGGAGGCTTTGGGGGGGGGGGGGGGGGGGGCAAAGTTTCATCTCAGTGTCACCCCCCCCCACCCCAGCCTCTGGTTAATCGAGTCCGAAAGACAACATGCTTACAACAGATGAAAAAAAAAGAATGAAAAGGAAGGGGTCACGTGCCTTTTACAATAGCCTGCATTTCATGCTTGGCTTTTCCGGATTAAAGATGGGAAGTAAACATGTAGTTGCGGGAACGTAACATCCGGGGACTTCGGCCGCCCTTATCGCCCAAAACCTGCGTGGTCCTAACCCTGCTGCCCCCCCCCCCCCCCTAGGTAACTGAGGGGAGGGGTCGCCCCCCTCACGTACACCCCTCATGCGCACACCTAGGACTGATGGCGGAGTATAGTCAAGCTGTGGAAGTCACCGAAACGGTAATGTTGTCCACTGAAGGGTGTCACTGTGAACTCACTAAAGCTGTCCGGAAATTTTAAACACTCAAGGCGACGACGTTTCTGAAGTGTGGTTACATTACAGGCCCACATGCATGACTAATTAAACACCGTAGTAATGAGAAAACTTAGATATCTCCCCGTGTACAACATTGCTCGTTAATTCGGTGGCGCCAGCAGGAAGTTTCGTGGCCTACGCAGTGTAAGAACGCGAAGGAGCGCGCCGTGGCCAGTCGATCATTGAGGCGTAATCGCGGGCCACACCTTTCTCTGTGCCCTGTCCACCCTCTTCCCTTTCCCGCCAGTCATTATTGATCGTTGCCCCATCTCAACCCGTACCGTTGGACCAGCGCACACATTAGAGCTACTATTTTATTCATCAGTGATGGTAGGGTGTGCGTTCAGATCAGCGTTGCCTAAATATACCAACCTCGCCGCATTTTTATCTTGCTGTTTTCCACTAATGTCTCCCACGCCCACGGTCTTACAGCGGCTTGAGGAAGCTGCCCTTAGATAACGTAAACAATCGAGTTGGGGACCTTTGGCGGTTGATCTTTTCAACGAGGCCTTCCTTATTGTTGTAATGATGTCACTTAAAGAAGTAGGTCATTGAACTGCAGAAAAAGGCAGAGTTGGGCTAGTTGGTTTGCGTTCATTTTGAAACAGCGCAAAAAACTTTGTGTCCTTCTGTGTCCTTCGTCTCTTGCGCTGTTTCAAAATGAAGTTCATTCAAGCCTAGGTGTACAGGCACCGAGGGAGACTATGCCCACCCCTACTATACTCTATAGGGGGGAAGGGGGGGGGGGGGGGCAGCTTTAGTCGGAAACATTTATTTATTTATTTATTTATTTATTTATTTATTTATTTATTTATTTATTTATTTATTTATTTGCAAGCAGCGCACGGAAGCTCATATATCCTAATTAAAATGTAAATTTGCGTAAAGCACTGAAAACCTTCAGTACGAGTGCAACTACGTGTATATGTGTGTTCAGTATGGGGTTTTAGGATGCGGCTGTGGCATGAGATAAAACACACGTTCGCAACAGAATAGAAGGAGACATAGACAGAGCTCCATCTCAAAGCGACAACCTGACTAGCCCAACATCGCACTTTGCTGGTGTCCAACTGCAGACTTCACACGGGGGGGCGGGGGGGGGGGGGGGGGGGGTTGATGGACGTTGCTTTGGCTATATATAGGGCGCGACCCCGGGCACGCCTATGTGTTCAAGCGTTATATTTGGTACGCGCAATATAAATCAGTCCCATGACCCTCAGCACGCACTGACACTTACGAATTAAGTGCGTATTTGTGAATGTTGACACTTAGCTTGGTTGGCAACGTGCTACATTCGGACGGTTCTATTGCATAGTTCAGGGAACAAAGATGTGTTAGAGAAACCTTAGTCGAAACCAGCAAGAAGTGGGCATGGGCCGAGCATGTAGGATTCCAAGAGAAGGCAACCGCGCGAAGGGGGAGACACAAAGGTAGGTGGGCAGATGAGATTAAGTTGTTTTGCGGGGATAACGTGGCAGCAGCAAGCACAGGACCGGGATAATTGGGTAAACGTGGGAGAGACCTTCGGCCTTCAGTGGGCGTAGAAAGGATGATGATGACAATAATGATGTTTGTATAATTACGCTTTGCGTCCACAACTAACGGTCCAGAAAGGAAAAGCTCACATCTCGAGATATGATGGTAGCCACGGGAGAAAGCAATGCTCGCGTCGTGTCCTTGTGATGCATCTTTCTCTCTTTCAGACTTTATCCTTCCTTTTGCTATTGTAATGTCAGTTCTGCTGACTGGAGGGGTACGTTCAGGCCCGTCTGTTCCAGAACCTTACATACAGGCCACGCGTATGATTCATGTGTCGTGATTTGTCGCTAGTTGTAAGAAAAAAAGCAGCCATGCGAAGTGGAGATGTTAAGAAATAAATTTTGCATCGGCAGCTCCAGCCTAAAACGTGATAATGGAGCAGTCCCTGTTTTTTTTTTTTTTTATCAGTAACAACCTGCATTGATTTTTATTACATCTGTCAAAATCGCAAGAAACGTAAAAAAATAAAGTGAGTTAGCGAAGTTGTTTTTATAAGTTGTCACTGTTTTCCGACAGTTGTAGAAACCAGCGAAGCAATAATTTCAAAAACTTGAAGTATTGAGCCACTTAAAACTCATTTACTCAGCAGCAATAACAACGACGGCACAGGAAAACTAAAGTATTTCAGAATAGATGGTCATGAGTAGTTATCACAAATGAGGCTAGCTATGATACAGAGCTAATTTAAGAGGGATTGCATCAATTACAAATATAATTAGAGTTCATTTTCAATATCAAGTGGGTACCTAGAGATTCAGCGAATAATACGTATAAAATACGGCTAGGCGGACGTCACGCGTTAGGATTACTTGCATGAATACCAAGAGTCTATACTGCGAATTGACCTTGTTGCCAAGGATGCGAAGAGCTTAGTTAGATAGTGCACCCGCGATATACCTCAGCTCTTGCCCCCTAACTCCAAATCATTCTACACAGATGCTGTTTACCATCACAGTGCCATGCAAGAGATTAAGCAAAAAAAAAAAATTAAGGCAGCTTCGCACCAGTGGTGCCAAGCCTGAAGGAAGTGCGGAGTTGGGCAGCATTCGCTGTTTCTCTTCGGTTTTCTCTTTTTTCCTCCTCTCTTTCTACCTTTTTCTTTTTTTCCAGTTTTGTTTCTTTCTCTTTTTTCTCTTTGTTTCTATTTATTTCTATTTTTCTTCCTATTTTGTCCCTTTCTTTCTCTCTCTATCTATTTCTCGCTTGCCTCCTGTTTTTTAGTTCGATTTTTATGTGTGGTTTAGCTTGCGTTACGCCAAGCGACGACAGCATACCACAGCATACGACAGACCGGGCCCCTAAAGTGCTCCGCACTTAAAAAAAAAAAAAAGAAGAAAAATGCATAGATGGCCCGGATGGAAGACTGAAGAGAGAGAAGGGGGGGAGGGAATGAAAAGCAAGTCATATGACAAAGGAAGCTCGGTTATTTAACCAGGCTGACCCCGGTAAGATACCCTGCACTGTTGGGGAAAAGGAAACGGGGTCCACCTCGGTGGAACAGTGGCTACGGCGCTCGGCTGCTGACCCGAAGGTCGTGGGTTCGATCCCGGCCGCGCCGGTCGCTTTACAATAGAGGCGAAGTGGTAGAGGTCCGTGTACTGTACGATATCTGCGCACATTAAAGAACACCAGATGATCGAAATTTCCGGAGCCCCCCCACTACGGCGTCTCTCATAATCACATCCTGGTTTTGGAACGTAAAAGCCCAGATATTATTAAAAGGAAACGGGATTTAAATATAACGCGCAGTATATCGTACCTGCTAAAACACGCACGAGAATATGCGTTCATCGTCCACTTCGTCACATCAGTCATATAGGTTTGTCTAAAGAAGCGCAGCAAGCGTTTTCATAGCATTGCGCATTACAGACGCACAAGGCCACGATCCCAAGGTCTCTGCAATGCCTGTCATCCAAGCGCCCTAATATTCTGTCTGAAAGTCAAGCCTCTGATCGTCGTATGTTGAACAGTCACGTGGAAGATGTATAGCCTTATTTACAAATGGCATCCTTGCATTTAATTTTTTGGCAAGACAGTTTAGAGAGACAAAACAAAAAAAAAAAAAAAAAAAAACGCGAAGCCTTTACGGAACGGGAAACAGTCACAGCGTAAGCTAAAGGAGCATCCTTTGTGCCTGTTGTAAACTCGCTTATGAAGCACAGTAGCGAAGTACCCCCTACACCATAATTCATCATCATTTTTGAGATGTAGCTCATTAGTAGAGGCCGGATTTTTAGGCACTAAAAAAGCGTGTTTTAGGCGCCAAAAATAGGCAGGCAAAACACCGTTTTAGGCTTCCAAAATCGTAAATATAGGCACGATAAATTTTTACATAAATTCAAAATATTTCAAACAAAGACGAACCCGACCTATATTTACGACAGGAAAGAAAAAAAAGAAACGTTACTATTTATGATGGCACAAAGGCGCCAACGGTTGAACATAGCCATGCAATTGTCCTTTTTCTCGCACGGTTCGTAGAACAGTCGCTCCTTTTATTCTGTGTCATTGTGAGTCAAGTGTCCACAGTGGAATCAACACACTCCTGGATCTCTTTATTTTAGGCCTGCACCGAAGCAGATAGTTAGACCGTTAAAAGACCAGAAGAGAGGGATACCTCGTATTGGCCGGGTCTAATCGCGTAGGGTCAGTTGCTCCTCCGTCGGTGAACACCTTTAAAGGGCTCATCACCACGTCTGAGCATTTTGAGCTGACCAGTGTTTTGCATAGACTGGGCGCTCTCAATCACGGCTGCCAAGATTTGCAACGCTGCACGCCGCGGAAAGATGTGACATTTCAAAATGAATGCCGCTTGCCCTTTTTTGCAGGCGCGCGAACCAAGATGGAGAGGTTCACGTACAACAAGGAATGGTCCTGCGTAGTTATCTGAGTTCTGACGTCGCTCTTCTACGTAGAAATTGGTGCTCTGACATCGCTCGCAGTAGCGCGTGACACTGCGAGAATTATTCGAGGCGACATGTGTAATTTGTGCAATCTGTTGCTTGAATAGATGAATGAAAGCTGATAGAAATAATAACACACAAGCGGGATGTGTGTGCGTTTTTATTTTTATATTTTTTTAGTTCGAATCCCAGCGAGATGTGAGACTAATCTGCCTCCATTTCGTATGTGTTCGTGTTTTCGCCGCCCCCGCGCCGCGCCTGCGCCAGCCCTGACAACGCTTGGCGCATTTTTAGTGCACCATCCCTAACAGCAGTTCCAGCTCTGCCACGCGGTGATACATGATCCGTGGGACAGCCTCTCCAAACGTGCGCGCACTAAGGGATCCATCCCACATAAACAGGCAGTACACTACAGAGAACGCCGAAACGACAGAACACTGCTTGCGTGCACTACCTGGCTCATGCACGTCATGCGCACGTGACCTTTCGTGCGCATGAGGCCTCCTCGCATCATGATTTCGCGGCTCGTAATGAACCAACTTCGAAGATTATTGTGATCCAACGCTCTTCATTGGGCACGCAACAACTTCCAGTGTCTAACTACAATTTATCATGTGATCTGGTGAACGGCCCTTTAAGAAGTCAATTACAAAGAAAACCAAAGCAGCGTGCACATAACATTTTTTTAACTTTTGATTTACACTCTCCTTTTCCCTGACGGCACTCTTCGGTTTCGCATTCGTTCGCCACCTTCCCGCGGCTCCACAGAGGGACCTCCTATTTCCAGTCCACTGCCACACCCATGTCTTCAAGGTGGTTCACTTCCATGAGGACACTGGAATGGACAAACGGCTGCAGAAGCCACTCGCCGCGTCTTCGGCCATGGACGCCACTCTCTTCTTCTCCTCTCCTCTTCCCATCTTTATTTCCCTCTCCGCATTCCATAGCAGACGCTGAGACGTGCTCCCATTTAGGCTTGCAGGAATAGCGTCTTTTCCTCCCCTCAACCCCTCCTCCAGCCGTTCGCGACAGTCAGCGCGTTGGCGTAAGATTTCCGGCGCGTCCCTTTTACGGCTGCTGGCGGTTGTTTTCCGGAAGTTGGTTGAACTAGAGGGCTAGTTTGAACCCCATGGTGTTCTTAAAGGTCGATGTTGCCCCCCGGGGACATGAATAACGATCTCAAACTGCCCTCGAAAGTAGAATTTGAGGTTAAATAGTGTTCATATAGGCACCCATTTGTAAAATAGGCATTTATAGGCACTTATAGGCAATTAGGCACGAACGCTGAAAATAGGCATTTATAGGCACTATAAAAACACTATAAAAGCCCTTCTTGACCTCTAATTCGTGCTCATATATCAATGTGGCACGATAGGAACGCAAGGAACAAAATAGGCATTTGCCTAAACTCCGGTCTCTACTCATTAGTATTACAAGTATTAATATTTTTAACACAGTGTTTTTCCATGGTGTCGCACATTGGAGATATAATTTCTCCTGTGCCTTTCAGCCTACCCTACGCGTTATTCTATGCGATTTCATTTATCATTGTCCTTCCATATTTCTAATGTTGTGTAATTGTGTTCTTATTCAGTTTCTCTGACTTTTTTCGCCCTAAATTCATGCCCTCTTTTGTTTGTATTTTCTCGTGTAGACTGTCCCTAGTGTAGTATTTATTATAAGTATTCCTGCGCGTGCGCCAGCACAAGGACCTTACGGTTGCTTGGGCACATTAAACAAATTCATTATTATTATTATTATTATTATTATTATTATTATTATTATTATTATTATTATTATTATTATTATTATTATTATTATCATCATCATCATCATCACTACTAATTAAGTGAAAAGGGGTAGTCGTCTTCAAAAAGTGGCGTCAACAGCATTCCCATTTATTATTTTCTTTTTTTATTTCAATAAAGAAAATTCGCTACAGGATGCGGCACCCACGGCCAAAAATCGAACGCGACCCGTGGAATGCAGTCGTGTATGAAAACAACCATTGAGCCAAACGATAACTGCGTCAACTCTGAAGCGCGTGAAACAATTATACTGCTGAACGGCCTCCCAACCAATCACTTGTTCCGAGCTGTCGGCTGTTCCCCCTTTTGTACCAATATATTACGCAATAAAAGGCGGCTGAGATTCGAGCAGTCGATGCTTTTGAGCCCCACCCACCGGGGGCTCATTTGCGTCAAAACGGGTGATTAACGGCCAGCCCCGTATACTAGCGCTTGACGACGCTCAAGCGGCCTCTGGGCAGGCGCCTAATCTTTTAAAGGGCATCGTATTGCGATCAGCGTGAACTCGGTATACATAACTGACCTGGCTTATGCTCGCCTTCCGGTACATGGTTTCTGAGGGCCGTTCTCTTGATGCATGAAAAATAGCATCACGTCAGGGGTACTGGAAACGACATACGATAAATTTCGCTCTCCACGACGCCCCGAAAGGAGGTATACCTCGCGTGCTGTAAAGTCGAGAGAAGGAAATATTTTTTTCCGCAAACATCACAAAGGCGTTGTTTGAATAACTTCAGACACTTAATTCTCCTCGACCCCATCACTCGCCTCTACTGCCCATGCTAATATTGCGCTTCTGAGTAAGAAGCACAAAAGGGAATCGATTCCACTTAAACTGGAAATCCGCCCTATCTATTTTTTTCCTTTTTCATTGTTATATTACTGCTAAAAAATGAATATGAGGACGAAGAGTAGACACAACACGGCGGGACCAAGCGCTCAATATCGACTGATCCTGTTATTGATTCGTGCGAGTGTCAACGCTTATTGAGACCATTATCTCGCAGACTAACACACAGTGACAGCAAGCTGAGGTACTAGGAAACGTGGCTGATTCACCCAAGGGAACAGCATGATTCTACAGGGCCAGTGGGGGCTGGCTCATGCCCGTTCTTCCAAATTCTTTTCCTTTTTTTTTAGGTATAATGTCTCCATTGTCATCGTAGCTGTCACATCTTTGTGACAAGACATCACTTTGGTTTTTTCGAATTTTCGAAGTGTGCTTGTCACCTACAGCTCTCGCCTGTGATTGCGTGCAACGTACTTTCCAAGAAGGCGCGCATATGAGCATTCCTTTTTTTTCCCCCTCAACTATAACCGCATGGAATTGTATAATTAAACGAATATACTAATCATGTAACAGTAATGTTCTGATTTTAATACGTGTTATTATTCATTGTCAAGTTTATTTCGATCTCATCCGCCGTGGGTCTAAATAAAAAAAAATAACAGGGTTCTTTATAAGCATTCACCTAAGACAGCTCGAAGGCGAAAGACATGTTTTAGATGCTGCATCAAACGCGAAATTTGACCGTCGGGTGTTACTCCAAAGTAATAATACCCCAAGGTAACGCGTTTGATAAGGCATTTGAGGCGTTCGCCTTAATAAAAGGTTCAACTGTAAACAGCCCAGCGTTCATGACGCCGTATACGTGCTATATACCTCTCGTTGCCCTTCAATAATGAAAAATGCGCAGGAGGGGATATAGCACTAGATAACCTAGGTAACGTAGATGAATTCTTCTATGGCTATGCACGCTGAGTATTGTACTTCGGTGAGTGACGAAGAGTCCCACAGAAAAAAAAGCAAAACATTTTGTACCGCGGAAATGTCGCCCGCGTTTTATCGCATGGGGAAACGACGAGTGTAATTATTTGAGGGCATGGTTTTGCTGGCGCATATCCTGTATCTGAACAAGGGTACAAGTTCCGGGGTATACAGTAAACATCCGCGAGCTTACCAGCGCTGGAAAACACGGAGTGTTCGCTAGAACAAGCCATATTTTTCACCCGATATTTATGTTGTAGCTATTTCTAGAAGTGTCGATGGTTCTGGATCTGAAACGCGGAACCACGTGATATCACGATACAATAAGCTGATAGGACATAGTTTCAAGTGGAAGCTTCGGAGTACGTGGGTATACAACGGCCCAGTTATAACTTGAAGCTTCGTTTTTATTTTTTTCGCTGCTTGCTTTGCAAACACAAAATTTAATGCCACCGAGCTAGCATATGAATGCACGAAAGAAGGGGAATTTAAGGGCTCGTTTTCTTTGTATAGAGACAACACTAATAACAACCAACAGATAATAAAGCCAAGGAAAGTGTAGAAGACGTTATTTGTTGTAATTGTAGTGTGAAGAAAGTAAAGTGGAGGATAAGATAAGTGATCATAATGATATAGCACAATGCATAATGATGTAGTAACTAAGCATAATCATATTTATGCAGCGGCTCCAGCGTTTTGCATGTGTTTGCCTACCATTAGATTACAAAGTTCGACGTGACGAAAAGACAAGAATTCGACATACACTTTGGCGTAGATACTTCTCACCGCCCCCCCCTTTCACTGTAAGGGCTTTCGCTCGCGCCTACGTGACGGCACGGCGCAGAGAGCAAGGACCTTCTGTACGTTATCTATATTTATAGCGCTGCAAAAGCAGTTCATAGGTATAACAGCGAAAGCATAACGAGACACAAAGAAGACACAGGGCAGGGTGCTGTATTGCTGTGTCTTGTCACATTTGTAATGTTATACCTATGAACTATGCATCACCAAGTGACCTGCCAGCAAATGTTACTGAAACTGCAAAGCTTACTGCCACGCTCCATCGCAAACATGCAAATGTAGCAGAGAACGGTACGAAGATTGTAGAGGCCGTTTTTACGTCTTCATTGGTGATAAAGCATGATATTTGAAATCATATGACTCACAGTTTGTATATCTCTTCCTTGCGCTATGCACTATATATATTTTAATTATAAAACGCGCAGCCTTTGGGAAAATACTCGCTATTACATTTGTGGCGTTGTATTCAACATTTGAAAAGGATACAGCGTAACGCCACTAGTGGTGTGCGAATAGTAAATTTTCAGAACCGAATCGAACACGAATACAAATTGAATACTATTCGAGTAGTTTTCGAATAGTAAGACAACCACTTTTAAAACAGTTTTATAATTGAATAATGCTTTATTTGGAACTAAACAGTCACAAACAAAGGAACATTACGATTAACTTTAACCGGCATAAAATGCGACAGTTATGTAAACTGGGGTAAGTTAGTATAAGCAGTGACATCCTAAGAGAAATTTTGTAATTGTGCGTTGAAATACACCAGTTATTTCAGAATTCAAGGTGGTACTTTGTCACCATTGTTTAAGCTCAAGTAAAACTGAGGCACAAAACTTAAATAACGTTGGATGAATGAATCTCATGATGAGTATGGCAGATTGAGACACTTTCGCTTGGCTACACCAGAGTATTAAGTAGAATCACCTTCATCGGTGATTAGTACGGCATCGGTATTCCAGTGAACACGGAGAGCTAATGGTCTGCCACGACCTGGCGCTATGTCGGCGCCACGGCCCGGACCTACTTAAGCGAACACCTGTTCTGCTTGCTGTGGGTAAACAAGTTCCGTCCAGTATGAACAACCGTGACCGACCATGAGGATCGCCTCCGCACAAGAAGTTAATTAGGGCGTTTCTTCTCTCGTCACAGCTAAGCGTTGTTAGGCATCAGGTCAGCGTGTATTAGAACTTTGGCCGTTATTTTGCGCTTCACCAGGAATGAAGTTGCATGACTCCGACAAATGGTAACCGCGTTATTTTCTCGCCTGTTGCGACTAATAACGCTTTATTCAGGTAAGGTACATTGAGTTGATTGCTCTCAAGCATTTCTTCTTTTAAATGCGAAGCATTTCTTAGCGAACTTCGGCGACTTTGAGCGTATCTATCTATCTATCTATCTATCTATCTATCTATCTATCTATCTATCTATCTATCTATCTATCTATCTATCTATCTATCTATCTAGCCGCCTACGACTTTGTGCTCTCCTGGCCGTATCGTTAATGGGATTTATACCAAATTTGGTATGGCATAACATGACTGTATGATGAACATAAATGGCTGGTCATATCATGAAAATCATGACTAACTTGTCATGAAAAGTATGATTTACATGCCACGCTCATGGCGCGCTCGCGGCCGTTTCGTTAGCTTGATATACACCAAATTTGGGATAGAGTGACATGACTGCATGACGAACATAAATGACAAGTGGTAATATGAAAATCATGAATTCATGAGCGACATGACTTGCATTCCACGCACATAGCACGCTCGCGGCCAATTCGTTAGCTTGATATACACCAAATTTGGTATTGAGTGACATAACTGTATGACGAACATAAATGACTAGTGGTAATATGGAAATCATGACATGTCATGAGTGACATGACTTGCATTCCACGCTCATAGCGCGCGCGCGGCCGTTTCGTTAGCTTGATATACACCAAATTTTGTATTGCGTGACATGACTGTATGACGAACATAAATGACAAGTGGTAATATGGAAATCATCACGTGTCATGTGCGACATGACTTGCATGCCACGCTCATGGCGTGCTCGCGGCCGTTTCGTTAGCTTGATATACACCAAATTTTGTATTGCGTGACATGACTGTATGACGAACATAAATGACAAGTGGTAATATGGAAATCATCACGTGTCATGAGCGACATGACTTGAATTCCACGCTCATGGCGCGCTCGCGGCCGTTTCGTTAGCTTGATATACGCCAAATTTGGTATTGAGTGACATGACTGTATGACGAAGATAAATGACAAGTGGTAATATGGAAATCATGACGTGTCATGTGCGACATGACTTGCATGCCACGCTGATGGCGTGCTCGCGGCCGTTTCGTTAGCTTGACATACACCAAATTTGGTATTGAGTGAGATGACTATGACGAACATAAATGACTAGTGCTAGTATGGAAATCATGACATTTCATGAGCGACATGACTTGCATTCCACGCTCATGGCGCGCTCGCGGCCGTTCCGTTAGCTTGATATACGCCAAATTTGGTATTGAGTGACGTGAATGTATGACGAACATAAATGACAAGTGGTAATATGGAAATCATGAGTTGTCATGTGCGACATGACTTGCATGCCACGCTCATGGCGCGCTCGCGGCCGTTTCGTTAGCTTGAGATACACCAAATTTGGTATTGAGTGAGATGACTATGACGAACATAAATGACTAGTGCTAGTATGGAAATCATGACATTTCATGAGCGACATGACTTGCATTCCACGCTCATGGCGCGCTCGCGGCCGTTCCGTTAGCTTGATATACGCCAAATTTGGTATTGAGTGACGTGAATGTATGACGAACATAAATGACAAGTGGTAATATGGAAATCATGAGTTGTCATGTGCGACATGACTTGCATGCCACGCTCATGGCGCGCTCGCGGCCGTTTCGTTAGCTTGAGATACACCAAATTTGGTATTGAGTGAGATGACTATGACGAACATAAATGACTAGTGCTAGTATGGAAATCATGACATTTCATGAGCGACATGACTTGCATTCCACGCTCATGGCGCGCTCGCGGCCGTTCCGTTAGCTTGATATACGCCAAATTTGGTATTGAGTGACGTGAATGTATGACGAACATAAATGACAAGTGGTAATATGGAAATCATGAGTTGTCATGTGCGACATGACTTGCATGCCACGCTGATGGCGTGCTCGCGGCCGTTTCGTTAGCTTGAGATACACCAAATTTGGTATTGAGTGAGATGACTATGACGAACATAAATGACTAGTGCTAGTATGGAAATCATGACATTTCATGAGCGACATGACTTGCATTCCACGCTCATGGCGCGCTCGCGGCCGTTCCGTTAGCTTGATATACGCCAAATTTGGTATTGAGTGACGTGAATGTATGACGAACATAAATGACAAGTGGTAATATGGAAATCATGAGTTGTCATGTGCGACATGACTTGCATGCCACGCTCATGGCGCGCTCGCGGCCGTTTCGTTAGCTTGATATACGCCAAATTTGGTATTGAGTGACGTGAATGTATGACGAACATAAATGACAAGTGGTAATATGGAAATCATGAGTTGTCATGTGCGACATGACTTGCATGCCACGCTCATGGCGTGCTAGCGGCCGTTCCGTTAGCTTGATATACGCCAAATTTGGTATTGAGTGACGTGAATGTATGACGAACATAAATGACAAGTGGTAATATGGAAATCATGAGTTGTCATGTGCGACATGACTTGCATGCCACGCTCATGGCGCGCTCGCGGCCGTTTCGTTAGCTTGATATACGCCAAATTTGGTATTGAGTGACGTGAATGTATGACGAACATAAATGACAAGTGGTAATATGGAAATCATGAGTTGTCATGTGCGACATGACTTGCATGCCACGCTCATGGCGCGCTCGCGGCCGTTCCGTTAGCTTGATATACGCCAAATTTGGTATTGAGTGACGTGAATGTATGACGAACATAAATGACAAGTGGTAATATGGAAATCATGAGTTGTCATGTGCGACATGACTTGCATGCCACGCTCATGGCGTGCTAGCGGCCGTTTCGTTAGCTTGAGATGCGCCAAATTTGGTATTGAGTGACATGACTGTATGACGAAGATAAATGACAAGTGGTAATATGGAAATCATGACGTGTCATGTGCGACATGACTTGCATGCCACGCTGATGGCGTGCTCGCGGCCGTTTCGTTAGCTTGATATACGCCAAATTTGGTATTGAGTGACATGACTGTATGACGAAGATAAATGACAAGTGGTAATATGGAAATCATGACGTGTCATGTGCGACATGACTTGCATGCCACGCTGATGGCGTGCTCGCGGCCGTTTCGTTAGCTTGAGATACACCAAATTTGGTATTGAGTGAGATGACTATGACGAACATAAATGACAAGTGGTAATATGGAAATCATCACGTGTCATGAGCGACATGACTTGAATTCCACGCTCATGGCGCGCTCGCGGCCGTTTCGTTAGCTTGATATACGCCAAATTTGGTATTGAGTGACATGACTGTATGACGAAGATAAATGACAAGTGGTAATATGGAAATCATGACGTGTCATGTGCGACATGACTTGCATGCCACGCTCATGGCGCGCTCGCGGCCGTTTCGTTAGCTTGATATACACCAAATTTTGTATTGCGTGACATGACTGTATGACGAACATAAATGACAAGTGGTAATATGGAAATCATCACGTGTCATGAGCGACATGACTTGAATTCCACGCTCATGGCGCGCTCGCGGCCGTTCCGTTAGCTTGATATACGCCAAATTTGGTATTGAGTGACGTGAATGTATGACGAACATAAATGACAAGTGGTAATATGGAAATCATGAGTTGTCATGTGCGACATGACTTGCATGCCACGCTCATGGCGTGCTAGCGGCCGTTTCGTTAGCTTGAGATGCGCCAAATTTGGTATTGAGTGACATGACTGTATGACGAACATAAATGACTAGTGGTAATATGGAAATCATGACATGTCATGAGCGACATGACTTGCATTCCACGCTCATGGCGCGCTCGCGGCCGTTCCGTTAGCTTGATCTACGCCAAATTTGGTATTGAGTGACATGACTGTATGACGAACATAAATGAGAAGTGGTAATATGGAAATCATGACTTGTTATGTGCGACATGACTTGCATGCCACGCTCATGGCGTGCTCGCGGCCGTTTCGTTAGCTTGAGATACACCAAATTTGGTATTGAGTGAGATGACTATGACGAACATAAATGACTAGTGCTAGTATGGAAATCATGACATTTCATGAGCGACATGACTTGAATTCCACGCTCATGGCGCGCTCGCGGCCGTTCCGTTAGCTTGATATACGCCAAATTTGGTATTGAGTGACGTGAATGTATGACGAACATAAATGACAAGTGGTAATATGGAAATCATGAGTTGTCATGTGCGACATGACTTGCATGCCACGCTCATGGCGTGCTAGCGGCCGTTTCGTTAGCTTGAGATGCGCCAAATTTGGTATTGAGTGACATGACTGTATGACGAACATAAATGACTAGTGGTAATATGGAAATCATGACATGTCATGAGCGACATGACTTGCATTCCACGCTCATGGCGCGCTCGCGGCCGTTCCGTTAGCTTGATCTACGCCAAATTTGGTATTGAGTGACATGACTGTATGACGAACATAAATGAGAAGTGGTAATATGGAAATCATGACTTGTTATGTGCGACATGACTTGCATGCCACGCTCATGGCGTGCTCGCGGCCGTTTCGTTAGCTTGAGATACACCATATTTGTTATTGAGTGACATGAGCGTATGACGAATATAAATGACAAGTGGTAATATGGAAATCATGACATGTCATGAGCGACATGACTTGCATGCCACGCTCATGGCGTGCTAGCGGCCGTTTCGTTAGCTTGAGATGCACCAAATTTGGTATTGAGTGACATGACTCTATGACGAACATAAATGACTAGTGGTAATATGGAAATCATGACTTGTCATGTGCGACATGACTTGCATGCCACGCTCATGGCGTGCTAGCGGCCGTTTCGTTAGCTTGATATACACCAAATTTGGTATTGAGTGACATGACTGTATGACGAACATAAATGACTAGTGGTAATATGGAAATCATGACATGTCATGAGCGACATGACTTGCATTCCATGCTCATGGCGCGCTCGCGGCCGTTTCGTTAGCTTGATATACACCAAATTTGGTATTGAGTGACATGACTATATAACGAACATAAGTGGCAGATGGTAACATGAAGATCTTGGCATGCATGTCATCTACAATGCCATTTACATGCCACGCTCATGGTGCGCTTGCGTCCAGTTCGTTAGCTTGACATACACCAAAATTGGCATATCGCGACGTGACTGTATGACGAACACAAATGACCGGTCCTAACATGTAAAACATGACATGCAAATTATGTAAAGCATGATTTGCTCCTTACTGGCTGCTTCGCATTACATTGATTCCCACAGTGCGTGGGATCTGCCGGCTTTTTTTTTCGCGAAGCACTCCATGCGATCACCCTGTGTTGAAACATAACAGTGGAACAAAAACTATATATTTCAGAATTGGCATCTCCAGAGTTTAGTCGTTATGGAGATCGGTTTCGAAGCATTTCTCGAATGCTGACGTCAAATAACTTTTAGCTTTAAATGACCCACATATAAGGTCACCGCTAACATAGACCCCTAAAGATATCGCCGTAATAAAATTGAACTTTCGATAAGATAATAATAATATTAATTCTTGGGCATTAACCTCCCAAAACCACAATATGATTGTGAGAGACGCCGTAGTCGAGGGCTTCCGTAAATTTCCACCACCTGGGGTTCTTTAACGTACACCTAAATCTAAGTACATGGGCCTCGAGCAATTTTGGCCTACATCGAAAATGCGGCCACCACCGCCCGGATTCGATCCCACAAACTGCGGATCTGCAGTCGAGCACCATAAACACTAGACCACCGTGGCGGGTAACTTTCGATAAATAGCATTAAAAGCCAGCTATTACACGTCCTATCGGAGGAACTTCGAGCTAGTGTTGACCACTTGGGGTTTCTGGACGTGCATGTATGTATGACAAGACGAGCTCTTTTTTTTTTTTCGCATTTTGCTCCCCTCAAAACGCGGAGGCCATGGCCAATGTTGAACGCGCTATCTGGAGCTCAGCAGGGCACTGTCATAACCGCTGGCCTACCGCAGCGGGTAATCGGAAAGTAAACAGCTTGGTACTCGAGACAAACGAGTGCTCATTATTCCCGACCGAACGGATTCGTCGTCCGTCTTCCGAGCTGTCGCCGGCACAGAGAGAGCGAGAGAGATATAGAGAGAGAATGCGCAGCGATTGAATTCGTGTTGTGCGTCTCCCGATATGAATGCAAACAAACAAACAAAAAAAGACATGAAGACAGGCGCGTTAATAAACCTTCTCCACGATGTCGTATTCATTTCTTCACAGTATTCGACATTGTAGATTTTCAGCGCACTGTGCAGTGATTGCAGTGTACTTAGGGCGAGGGTCGCCTAAGGCCGACACGCCTAAGGCCGACGCTTGTGTGTGTGTGTGTGTGCGTGTGTGTGTTTGTGTGTGTGTGTGCGTGTGCGTGCGTGCGCGTGTGTGTGTGTGTGTGTGTGTGTGTGCGTGTGTGTGCGCGTGTGTGCGTGTGTGCATGTGTGTGCTTGAGCGTATCTGTGTGCGGCTGCGTGCGTGCGTGTGTGTGTTTGTGCGTGTGTGCGTTGCAACGGAATGCGAGCGAAACCAATAGAAAACCAACAACCCTTATTACAAAAGTAAATGGACACGATAGACGTGTTGCTACATGTTACTACAAGCATGACGACACATCCTCGGACAAGCAACTTTCAAAGTTCTCTGTAACGCAGTGTCAGCATTTGCTTCACGCTCTTGAAACCAAACCTGTCTAGTAACGCTCTTTCCGACGCGACAGACGAGCGCGTGTTTCAACCGCTCTATTGAAACAGTGGCATATTTGTATTGTCATCCTTCGGGAACGGCAATTGACGCCCGTTTCCGGTGCCAACGACATTGCAGTCTCGTTCATAAGTTGTTTTTGTTTCTCAGGTTAGCACGGAATTGTTTCCTTTTATAGCTCCTCAGACAGCTCTAGCTTGCCAATTTTCACAGCATATATGCGATACGTACGACTGCGCTAAGACAATTGACACGCGGAACACAATGGTGATAACGATATCGCAGGGGTTTTCCGGCATACTCGTGAGATGCATGTGCCAGTGGGGATTCAGTCCCGTGACGAGAACGACGCGAGGTCGCACGTGATATCTCTGTGGGTGGGTAGGTGCAAAACCTTTATTGTTGTCCGGCAAGACGCACGTTAGCGCGCAGTATCCCTGAAAAATGACGTCGCCATATAAATCCAACCGATTTAAGGATGAGTAGATAGAGGTCTTAACGTCAAAATAGATTTAGGATTTATGTTCCAGTAACTAAGGTTGGACTCGCAGGAATATAATCACGCACAGCATGGCTTTAAAATGCTTCTTAGTGTTGCTCACGCTTGAATAGATAGGTGCTGTACATACATACATACATACATACATACATACATACATACATACATACATACATACATACATACATACATACATACATACATACATACATACATACATACATACATACATACATACATACATACATACATACATACATACATACATACATACATACATACATACATACATACATACATACATACATACATACATACATACATACATACATACATACATACATACATACATACATACAATACCCAAGGACAACACTCTGACACACGTTAGAGGTTTGTAACTGGAACGAAGTCTCATAAACCATAAGTCGGTAACAGAACTGAAACGCTAAGCTTTACGCCCGACAGTTGCAATGTGGGCTTTTAGAGCAGTGCAAGATACGCCTGCGCATGTTAACACAGTTACTATATCACGCCGTTAAATGAAGCGACACGAGGGTGGCCGCCTCCGGATCAAATATGACAACCTGGGGCCGAATTCACTGAACGCTTCGTTCGTAAACGCTCATTGACATTGGCCAGCAGGATTGGCTAATATGCCTGACACCGTATGGCTGAAAACGTCTACAGCCTATTCTCGCGTACTTAGTTTTAAAGCGAAAGCTCTACGATGCCGTCTCCCAAGGTCACTCATCGCGTCGCAATGACCTTGAGCAGCCGGATATTGAGCCACCGGAGCGCAAGTGTGGCAGGCGTGTCGTCAAGACAAGTGATCCATGGCGGAGAGGCGTCGAAGCTGCGCTCGCTCGGTTCCCCGCCGCTTTGGCGTCACGCGACTAGGCGAATGTTTAATAAAACACTCGGCGCACAGCCTTTGCAAAACCAACATAAACATACATTTCGCCCGTTATAACTAAGTTTACAGAAGTTAAACGTCAGCCAAGTTTTGGTAACGCGCGCCCCGAATTTTCTTAACGGGACCATAAAGTTTAAGCCTACCCAAACATTTTCTACATCACACCGTCAATCGAAATGCGAACGATGCGGCGTGGAAACGAGCTCAAGACCACGTGACGTCGGCTCCCACCTGCGTCGAAAGGCAACCACAAAGGCAAGTCGCAAAAAACGACGAGCCATTTAACTTATACTTCGAGCGGGAAGCGCAAGAACACAACATCAACAACAACAACAAAAAAAAAGAGGAATATGACGGAGAAGGTGTCAAGCAGCCATTCAGACACTCGGCAAGATAAACAAAGCAAAAGCATAACGACCGAATCAGGCGTATACCATAAACGACGTCCCCCTTTATGCGTAAACTCTATACGGAGACTCACGAGTCCCGATTATTCCGCATCGCACCGCGAGGATACTGAAATCCGGTCACGACGAAGCGAACTTTCTTTTGGCGTCGCTGGAGACCGCGCGTTTCCGGGAAAGCGGCACGGTCTTCATTGCCAAGGTCGCACTTCGCCTGACACTTGTGAATCCACAATACTGGCGACGACTTCGTTCGTTTTAAAAAAGAAAAATAAAACCGGGAAACTCCCGCACCTTCCTCTCGCTGTAAGAGCACGCGAGGCCACGCTTGTGGGACAAAATCGCCTCCTGACAGAGTTCCTTACTGTGTCGCCTACGGATATCAAACGACTTGACGCGAAACTCAAAACTGAAACGAAATCCACAGAGGCGTTAATGGACGATCATTACAGGTGGGAGTGACCTTCTTGGGTTGGTGATAGTTAAAATCTCATCTCCGGCTATACAAAGAGTGTACGCTATGGAAAACCCCGGAATCGTGGAGCCGGAAGACGTAAATAGCTAAGGGCTTCTTCCACTGCTCGAAAGGCGGGTAGTCGCAGCATACAGCCGAAGACTTCCTGCCTAAGGTCGTTAGAACGGCTGAGTGAACGATTATTCGCTGCTAAATCTCCAGTGCACGAGTAAGTGATTGCAAAACGGAGAGTACAAAAGTAGACAACGTGGGGGGCGTTTAGATTCAACGCAGCGCTTGCGTACAGAAAACTCGAAGCAGTTGATGCGCGCTCAATCTTCACACGAGCGCCACGTTTTTGTGGCTTTCGAGTTCCAACGTAAGTAATAAAATAAATAAATAAATAAATAAATAAATAAATAAATAAATAAATAAATAAATAAATAAAAGTTATACCATATGCAAGAAGTTCAGATTTCAGGCCATGGAAACGTGCTTAAGGCATTAACGATTGGTAAATTTAACAATGGCAATGGCTAGCAATCGTCTCTATCGAATGTCAGATTACCACTTTCTGGGCTTGATTAATGTAACTAGTACAGAGAAGATAAGTTTCTAGTTTTATGTTGTTGTTCTTTTGTTTATTTTCTCGATAAATGGAGGATCGGGACCTCAAAACCACAAAACATGTGTTTCTAAGCTTCGAAACACTTTCGATAATTAAATATAAGAGCCTTTCCACAGCCAGTGTCGATTTAATTTTTAGTGGTTATACTGCACCGTGACGTCACGACCAAGAAGCTGATCACGTGGGAGCAGCACTTTACGACGTTGTGGCGCTCGCTCAAACTCGCTCGATCATATCGTAAGCTGCGACTGGTTGTGATGACGAATGATGACTTTTTTCAACATATATCTGTGCGTACAACCTTTCTACATATCTTTAGCGTCATTTCATAACGTTTCGCTTAATAAAAATATTACAACCTAGTCACCTTACCTCCGCATGCTTCGCATATCATCGATTCCCGTGGTGTATGCTTGGGATCTGTTTTATTGCAAGGTATACATTACCTCTTGTAACGTATACGACAGCAATGATATGTACCACATACCTTCTTAGTTATATGGCTATGTATTGAAAAGTTATATTTTGCTATTGCTTAGATCATCTTAACGCCCATAGCGCAAAGAAGGGGCAGGAACACAGATACGACGTGGAGGCAGCGCTAACTTCCAACAAATGATTTATTTACGAAGTAGTCACGCGAAAAAAAAAAAAAAAAGGAAATGGCAAGCAACGCACGCAGGCGCATAAGTACGAGTACGCTATTTTTTTTTTTTTTGCGTGACTGCTTCGTAAATAAATCATTTGTTGGAAGTTAGCGCTGCGTCCCCGTCGTATCTCAGTGTCCCTGTCCCTTCTGTGCGCTATAGGTGTTAAGATGGAATACCAACATGCCCAAGCTCACGTTCTTTCATGTTTAGATCACTTTCGGCGTAGTTCAGGTATATACGCCGTGTTCTAACTGTATACTTTGTGCTTGTACCGGCCCCGAAGTCACGAATAATAAAGCATTGCGTTCATAAGGCCATCACAGAGATGTTATAAACGTGTAACTAACGCCCTTGTTAAGTGGCTTGTTTGGTGGACATATTTGTAAAAGAATGCGCAGCCTGGACGGCAACCGTTACCGTTTTGGATAGCTTTCACGCTTAACTCGTTCGTGCGCCTATACTCACTATTCTGCTAACCACCCCCGAGCTAACTACGAAAGCACCAGTTCGTTCAATTAGTCACGTTAATCGCGATGCATCTCGTTACCAGGCCATTAACCTCGCTTGCGTTATGAAATAGGCGTGGCCCCTACCAGTACATAGAGTTTCAATCTACTGCATTGGGCAAGCTGATCAGCAGCATTTATCTATGCGTGCGCGTTAGACCAGGTAACTAGCAAATTCTTGGTTTTTCTTCGAACAAGCACCGCTGGTTTGGAGTTTTGTTGTTCTCAGCAAGAACAGGGAGAGAAGAGAGAGAGGGAGAGAAATGCGGTGTGGAGTGTCTAGATGAAAAGGTGCAAGGTTGACCAGGGCGTAACTGACCTACACTTTATTTGCCTTAAAGCAAATATTACGGTCAGGATTTGTAGATCACTGTGAACGAACATCCTCTATAGATACGTAAGGCTAGTTGTGCCGGTTCATTAATAACCGGTTATTTTCACTGGCTGATAGAATTAATTGTTTTAAAGCAACACTGCGTCCATTTTGACAACGTGAGGTGCTTTATAAATCGCACTTATCGAAACATACGAACGTCAGTATATTTCTTCGCCATCAATAACGCGGCCACTGTGGTCGCATATCGAACTCGCACTCTTATGCTTCACTTGGATTGGCACGCTGCAGTGGCGTAGCCAATGGGGGGGTTAGGGGGGGTTCAAACCCCCCCCCCCGAAATTTTTCAGTTTTGCTGGCGTATATATGCACGCACACATACAAACGCACGCACGAACATCCATAAAGTATGGTTGAACCCCCCCCGAAAAAAATTTCTGGCTACGCTACTGGCACGCTGTATCGAATTCTGCACACCATCATACAGTGGCGTATCCAAGGGGGTTGGGGGGGGGGGGGGTTCAAAGCCCCCCCCTTGAATTTTTTCAATTTTTCTTGGGTATATATACACGCACACATACAAACGCACGCGCGACCATACATAAAGTATGGGTGAACCCCCCCTCCCCCCCCGAAAAAAAAATTCTGGCTACTCCCCTGCCATCATACCACCGTTTAGTGTCATCCAATCAAGCTCGCGCACTGAAGTACGAAGCAGATAGTGGCTGCAGGAGGCGCGATCAGTAGCAGCTTGACCAAGTGGAATTCGATCGCCCTGTCTTGTGGATCAAACAAAACAGCTTCAAGAAAGAGAAGATTGATAACCACTCTTTCGTAGCGCAAACCAACGAGGAAGTCCTTACGGAGTTCTAAGAAAGGAAGTCGTCTTAGTCGAAGATAAATTCGTCCTCGGCCGGCGACCAAACCCTGGGACTAGCGCCTTTCCAGGGATGAGCATGGGGGTGGGGGGGAGGGCGCAGGTATGGGCATTTCTTATTAATTGAGCTAACCGAGATGCTAGCGGTGGGCAGCGCGAGGGCGTAGTCAGCAACTCGTAGCGCAGGGACACAGAATATTGCAACAAAGTCGGTAGAGCCACCGTCTCGGAAATACGTTGGTCACGGGTTGGATCCCGGGACCAGGATAAAAATTTCTTCAAACTAAGAAGCTTGTAGTCTAGTGCTACAGACGGGTGATTTTCAATGTTCCCTTATGTGACCCCCGCCACCTTGCGGGAATTCCGCACAACTGTTTTGCCGTATTCGGAACAACGCAAACACTAAACCAGCGCTGAGAGCAACGCAGGCTTTATGCATAACATCTTATAGTCTCAAAAGCCTCCATGAAGCCCTTGGCATGTTGTAAGAAATGCAATGCAGGGTTGTCGTTGGATGAACATGAAAAGGCGCCAGAACTCACGCCAAAATTAGCCAAAGTAGCCATGTCATTTGATATTATCGACGAATTTCTAGCCAAATAGAACAGAAGCAGTATTATCAACAGGATCTTTATTATTGATGAATAAATAAAACCATTTTGAATAAGTAAAACCTCAAGTTTAAGAAAGAGCCGTGGCGCCAACTGGAAATTTTCGTCGCCAACGGGGTCCAAAAGTAGCCAATTTGGCGCAAAGTAGCCACCAACGGCCACCCTGATGCAATGGCTTAGTAAACTGTCATTGAGAAATTCGTTGCCGTTTTTAACATCGAAGAATTTTTTTTCTTCGGCTCAATTTGCATGTGTTCGGGTCGTCATGTCATTCGTTATGACTAACCCGTCCATAAAGCGGCCTTTGTGAGGTATATTGCGGTCACCTGGAATACACTTTTCAAAAGTTAGGTGCATGAAGCGTACTTAAACGTTTGCTTTCTTTGATGCTTTTCTTTTTCTTTTCTTTCTTTTTCACTGTGCTTGCTTGTACTATCGTTTAAGCTGCGCAAACATAGTGACTTAATTAGTTTGACACTCTAAATTATCTCACGAATGCGATTTTAATCCACTAAAAGAAAACGACATGATAACAGCAGCCTCAATTAACGTGATCATCAAGAAGCGACAAATTACTGTAATTTATCCTCCCTAAAGCCAAGGACTCTGAAAACGCTGGAGCGATACCATGTCACCGCTTTGGAGTAACCGATGCTGCAAAGTGGTAACGTGCAGTAACCGATGCGTCTGAAATTTCCTTCATTCGTGCGCTGGCAACGTCTGACCACCGCTGAAGTCCTTTTCTCAACAACAGTTATGCTAACTAGAATCATTCCTCCGTGCTGCAGCATACAGCAAACCCCATTTCGCGATTTTTTTTCGTCCCCGTGAGAGAGAGAGAAAGAGATGTGCATTGTGTAATGTCAATTATTAAAACCTGGAGGCTTTCTTCCACTGTATTAAAGTAAAGCTAACATTCATAATTGGCCAAGAACGGCTCATGACTGAACCCATTTCAAAGAAAAAGAATGTAGTGAGGACGAACTTGATGATAGGCGCTGATGATTTCTATACATCTCACTTTCTTTTTACATAGCGAGCGCATATCTCTATCTACCGACACTTGTTCTGCCAGAAGTAAGGTATATGCGACCCGCCGCGGTGGTCTTGTCGTTATGTTGCTCGACTGCTGACCCGCAGGTCGCGGGATCGAATCCCGGCCGCGGCGGCCGCATTTTCGATGGAGGCGAAAGTGCTTGAGGCCCGTGTACTTAGATATAGGCGCACGTTAAAGAACTCCAGGTAGTCGAAATTTCCGGAGCCCTCCACTACGGCGTCTGTCATAATCATATCGTGGTTTTCGGACGTTCAACCCCGACAGTTATTATATTAACTAGGGTATGCGGAAATAGTACGTCTGGCAGTGACTTTGCAAACCTGCTATTGGGGCAATCTTCGTTAAAAAATATTACTCTAAGCAATTAATCTGTTTCGTACAGTACATAAAGATGTATTACGCTTTACGAGAACTTTTATTGCCGCTCAAATGCATTAGCAGATGGAGAATCTTAAAAACGCACTTAAAAATGGAGCAGCACAAGAAAGCCTCAAATCGTAAAGAAATTGTACTGCGCGGACAGTTTTTTTTTTATTATTATTTCTTAGTTTCCCTTATTCCTAATCTTTTCTGATCTTATCCTTCAGAGCAGAGTTGTAAACATTACTGGCAATCTGGTTCACCATGCTGTCAATAGGTTCTTGCTCTCTCTCTCTCTCGCGCGCGCGTTATCTTGACCTTTGGCAACCTGCGCACTGTTGAGTTCCTCAGAGGTTACGTGACAGGACACTTGTCTTTTTCGTATTACGAGTGTTATCATTCCGCGCGGTGACTCACCGGAGGTTCCCGCGAGGGGCCGGGGTCGTCCAGTCGTGCCTCGTCGTACGAGGGCCCGTCGGCGAGGGGCACGTTGCGGACGCGACTCGCGGACCGGTGCGTCCCTGACCACCGGCGGTTCGGAGACGACCAGCGCGAGCTCCTCGCTCTCGCGACGCTCGGAGGTGCCCATGTCGATCTCGATGACGACCCGGTAGCTTGACGGCCGAGACAGGCGCACGAGGCAACTGACGCTCAGCGTGTGCGGCCCACCGGCGGCGTAGCTAACGGCGCTTCCGCGGCAACAGCCACCGTCCGCCGCGGCTGCCACTGCTCTCCACCTGTGACGCCGCACTGTCACGTCGCTGCTGGTGCCGCGCTGCCACCGGCTCGCTCCACAGTCGTGATGACGCTCGTAGATCACTGGACGGCGAACGTGTGTTTTGACTGTGGTTCAGTATGAGCCGTAGTGCACGACCAAGGGTGTAGTTAATGTACACGGACCTAGTTCACTCAGTTTTTCGCGCGTATGAGCACATTTGCTATTGGCTAGCCGCCTTAGCTAACGGTATGCCCGACAACAGGGTTGGCTGAAATTTGTTCTTACGAACTATGTCGTAAGAAGATTTTGCGAATACGGGGCTCCGAGTTTCGTTTCTCGTCGTTGAAGATTAGGCACTGGAGCATAAAATAGCACCAGCGAGTTTAACGCGGATATTTATATGCGTATATCTTTCCACGGACTAAAAGCGTTACTCACGAGCCTTCACGCCTCAGCTCGTATTGTGAAACGAAGCCGGATCTCCGCAATAAATGTCGTAATACCTCTGTGTATTTATTTACTTTCCACCGGTAATATATATAGTAATCTTTTTGCGTGTATGTACATGTGTGGCGGCTGTTCTAGGTCGCGGCTTGAGCGTGGTTTTGTCAGCTAACAAGTTTTCAATTTCCACTGATACATTTGATTTTTTCTGAAAAAGTAAGGGTGAAACTGGGCTCTGCGCAGGATAGTTTATGGAAACGGAATTTCCGCGACGTCAGAAGCAATTTGTAAAAGTAAGTTAGCCTTTAGCGAGCTTGCTTTGAACGAGTGCGCTTCCGTGCCGCGCGCTTCTTTGTTAGACTTACAAACCCTGCTTTGTACAAAGCTCCTGAAGAACGAGTGAAGTGCTCGTGCTCGCGTAGCTTAGTTATGGTTGCCTCAAAGTTCTCGAAATTGGCGAGCGCATACTCACGTTCCGACTTCCTGAAAAGAGCAAGAAGGGCTTATGTTGACCAGTCCCGCAGTTACAGAGAGAAGGATTGTCCCTCTAGTTCAGAGCAGATAGAATGTCAAGTTGCAACGCGCTGAACTTATCGTGTCAGAGGGTGTGCGTATCAGGGCGCGTTTAACTGTAACCTCCCGACACAATGGAAATATTTTCCAGGAACCCTAGGTCAGCTTTTCCGGATTGCGCCTATCTATTCAAGACTGCTTCAAAACAATGCCCGAAACGCAGTTCTGAGATACGACACACGCCAGCACTAAATTCTGCGGAAAAAGACGAGACGTCAAGTGCGTCTGAACACAGCCCTGGTCAGGGAAGCAGTATTTTGACAACCACGCTGACACACTCGATACAGGCGTGTTGGGCCAACGGCCGAGACGCTGTCTACAAGAGAAACATGTGCTCCTGCAATGTCATGACTAAGGACTTGAAGACAACTTCTTCAGGAGCCGGGGTCCTGGAGCACAAGCAATAAGGACTTCCTGGTCCTTACACTCCAGGACCACCTGGAGGATGTGGTGCGGAGGTGGAAGCCCTGTACAACGGTACCGAGGCTTCGTAACAGGGCTAGCGCGACACAGCACTTCAGCACATCCTGGTGGTCACCACAGCGCACACCGAGCCACAGGTCCTCTACGGGAAGTCCAGGGACAAGCTCCTATGGAAGTCAGGGGTGCCAGCGGCGAAGGTGACAGCTAGCTGCTGGTCTGCGCCTTCGGAGACGCGGCCCTACTCGCACTGTAGATGTTGAGACAAATGAATACGGGTCTGTCTTGGCACTTGGCGAGAGAGCTAGTCGGGCCGGGCAAGGTAAGGCGCTCGCGTGTAGCGGCGCCGCGACGGATGTGGCATTCACGACTCTACTCGGACCGCGCCGTGTAAAAGCCGCTGCAGCACGAAGGAGAGTGACGAGGAGAGGGAGAGAGAGATTAGAGAGGGAAGTCCTGGGCCGTCAGCTGCCGGCGCCCGCCGCAAGCTGCGGCCGCGAAAGGTCGCCGTCATCATAACGGCGCCGAGCTTTTTTGTTTGGCGGCGCGCAACGGCGGTTTCGGTTTCGCTCGCCCTCGCAGCCGCCATCTCAAAAGCAGAGACGCGAGCGAGGGTTCAAAGGATTGTGCGCGCGGATGTAAAGAGAGAGAGGGAGAGAGTAGCAGGAAGCCGAGGCAAGCGGAAGGAACGAAAGTGAAGGCGTTGGTCACGCCAGTTTTTGCGCCGTCGTCGAGCGGGCGATCGTTTTCTGCGTTTAAATTGCCACCGCGCCACGATGAGCCGTGCAGTCTGACCGATCGCCGGCCGCACGAATGGCCTTTTAATAAAGGTCTCGCGGGCACGGAGCCGGGAGGGGGGAGGGGGGGGGGAGGGGGGGGCATGCACGCAAAGTCACCTTTACACCCCTTTACACGGCAGCTCGCTCAATCCCAGTTTGCACAGGGTGTACACACACCTGTCGTTGTGCACTGAGCGGGCACAGAGTGAATGGTGCGACCTACATCTCGTTAGTGCGCAGTTACATACTACATAGCACAGGCACGCAGCAAATGACGTACGTTTAGACGGGGAATGGTGAATATACAAGCGCGTAATGCTTTCAGGGCCCGCTTTGTTATCGTGAACTATAATGTTCAGTCTTTTAATGGTAGCACTGTATACCTTGCGAATACGTATTGTCCCAGCTAAATACAGGCCACCTTAAAAGTAAAATAAATTCTGGTGCGCTACAGGAAAACGTGACTGAAAGAATGTCGCGGGTCACTTCCCGGAGCAGATCTCAATTTCTCGCTTCAATTCTCGTTGCGTAATTAGTCGAGGTAGTCGGCTGATTCTCTAAATCCTGTATTATTGCTATAAGAACCTAACCTATGAAGTGTGGAAATTATAAGGCAAGGGGGCATGAAACTTTGCTCAAATATTGCTTACCGAAAGTGGAGCACGAACCGGCGTCTTTCAGATTACGCGTACAGTGGTTTCGTGATGCACTTCGCGTATGGACGTCATTGCTTCTTTCTTCGCATGGGATTGCGAATAATTTTAGGCTTCTGAGCATTTGGCAGCGTCAGTCGGGTGCTGGTGTAGTCTGCGGACATTTCATCATCGGTATGTACTGATTCACAGCTACATCGTACAGCGGATTCACCAGTTTACTGCACTGCGCGAGCACTAGAGGAAATTAACAAGGAATTCATAATCGCGGAATTTACATTAGAGGCAACCAAATAGATGAGGCGTCTTCGTCCTGCAAAGAGAGCAGGGGCGTATCCAGGGGGGGGGGTGCGGACCAACCCCTCCCCCCGAAAATTTTCAATTTTACTTGCGTATATATACACGCACACATACAAACGCACGAACGAACATACATGAAGTAAATTGAACCCCCCCCCCCCCCCGAAAAATATTTCTGGCTACGCCACTGAAAGAGAGCGTTGGCTTCACTGTTGCTCACATACTCATACTGTTTAGCGAGGGCGCAACAGGCATGCTTCACGAATATTGTGAGGGCTTTTCTTTTTCTATAACGGTATAAATAAAACTTATTCCATCTCGCATGTATCGGGACCATGAAATTCAAGCCTGAGCTATCGCTTCGCCATGTCCCGCAGATGCGCCTTCCCTACGTTCCTACCACGCAGAGCGGTGTTTAGCTGTTTGCATCGTCCACGGCATAGAGAGGCATCCACGATTAGAAACTGTTTTCCCACCTGCACGACCGACAACACAGCACCGGACAATTGCAGGCAGAGATAGGTCATCGCGAAAGGTATGTGTGAATGTTCCATTGTTTCACGATGGGCAAGAGATGTGTCCCTTTACTGCGTTTGGAAAGCTGAAATGAAAACCACTGCCCTTTCGAAAGGTCCGACCTTTGAATCCCGTTCTCGGTCAATATCAGCGGAAGCGGTTTGAAAACAGTGCAATAGATTTAACTTTCTTTCTTTCTTTCTTTCTTTCTTTCTTTCTTTCTTTCTTTCTTTCTTTCTTTCTTTCTTTCTTTCTTTCTTTCTTTCTTTCTTTCTTTCTTTCTTTCTTTCTTTCTTTCTTTCTTTCTTTCTTTCTTTCTTTCTTTCTTTCTTTCTTTCTTTCTTTCTTTCTTTCTTTCTTTCTTTCTTTCTTTCTTTCTTTCTTTCTTTCTTTCTTTCTTTCTTTCTTGCACCTATAAGTAGCTAACGCATCCATCTACCATACTGTGTTTCACAATGAATATCAAAAGTAACCTTAATAAACTCAAGCTACAGTATAAGGAGCGAAGGACCTACTCAACCACGCCAATTCTTCGCAAAAGCTCAGTTCCGACGTTCAGATTAAAAGGGTCAAACGGCGTACGTGCCCAGCGCTGCAAGCAACGGACGTCCCCCTCCCACCTCTCCCCCCTCTGAAACTCTATTCCCTTGTTTTGACAAGCGGCGCCGCTCAAAAGGCTGCAAGGCCGGCTCAAACGACAACAGGGCTACCTCATCGCCAGACTGCGCGCTTCTCCACCCCCCCCCCCTCAACTGCACTGCCTCCCCTTTTAAATCCCGCGCACGCGTGCAGTTTACAGCATTCGTTTCTGCCATTTTTCAGTTCATTTTTTAAATATAAATATATCCGTTCCTACAGGGCCATTTAAAGGCGGCCACCTCAAAGCGCTCAACGCTCTCGGCAACAAGCCTACATTGAGGCACATAACGCGGTCTCGGATGACGCGACAAGGTCAGGCATAACAGGGCGAGTGAGGGGAACATCGATTTCGACAGCGCTTGGAGTACAGGCGTTCCTTCTTCCGGCCTCAGGGGCGCTCCCTTATTTACACGCGGCGAACGCACCACGCGAGCGCCCGACGAGTCATGTTTGACGAGAGAGGCCGGGGAGGGACGGGATTGTGTCAAGTGGAGTGACGACACGCCTGAGCAAAACGTTACAACTGGCTCGGCAAGGCGCAATCACGTCGCAGCCCCTACACTTGGCGATCAACAGTTGTCTGCGGATGAGAGAGAGAGAGAGAGAAGGCTTTGTCGAGTGGGCGTAACCTGCGGAAGACAATCGACCTGTCCGGCACTTGGTTAGCGCATCAGAGCTTCTTGTTAGGCTAGTTAGGGCTCCGTATATACAGGAGAACTGGCAATAAAGTTTTATGTAACGCCTATTTCGCTTTGTTTGATAACTGTAGGCTCCATAATTGGGATCGGCACCCGCAGTGGTAGCTGCAGGGCCGATGATAATCTTTTTATTTTTATTTATACATGAAAAAATATGGGACGGTATGAGGTTACGTTAAAGACGGCTATCCCATCATCATGGTAGTAGTATTCAAGACACAGTTTCACTAGCGCATTTCAAGTTTGTTTATATTCTTCTTCATTATCATTTTCTTCCCCCCTTTTCTCAAATCGTTTAATCCCATCCCCCCATCCCTATACAGAGTATAGCATGCCAGCGGTATATAAATGCCGGCCAAAAATCTCTGTTTTTCTAATAAAGAGTCTCTCTGTCTTCAAGACACACACAAAGACAAGGAAAAATTGGGAAGATTAAAATCTTATACATAGTTTTCCGCTAAATTTAGGATTTGTTTATGCTGTCATTTCTACATTTTAATTTAGAGCGTACTGCTTGTTTGGTTTACTCATGAGATGGCCTGCAACGATTGCTTGTTACCAAAATGGCGTCGCATCAATTACGTAAGCCAGGCGTCGTGGGTAAACCGGTTCCGAAATCCAAGTATAGATGGCTTGAACTGACGCCAATGCAACCGCCATGTTGAAGTGCAAACATGGTGGGACGCGATGTTTGTGGTGTCACGTTAATGTTATCGATACATCGCATGCCGGTTCTTTTCTTAATCATGCACAGATGCCAGAAACGTTTCCGCGGCGTCTTTATCACACTGAAGCATTTTAACTACCACGTGATTATGCTGACCTATATAATGTCATAAAAGCCGCCATGCTGGAGTGCCAGTACGCTAAGAACCTACGCCCATGACGCAAGCAACGTTATCCAAGGCTTCGAGTTCAGATGCTGCGCGTCCGCCACGGTGGATCAGTGGCGGTGCCCGGCTGCTGACCCGAAGGTCGCGGGTTCGATCCCGGCCGTCGCGGTCGCATTTCGATGGAGGCGAAAATGGTAGAGGCCCGTGTTCTGTGCGATGTCAGTGCACGTTAAAGGAACACCAGATGGTCAAAATTTCCGGAGCCCTCCACTACGGCGCCTCTCATAACCATATCGTGGTTTTGAGACGTAAAACCCCAGATATTACTATTATCAGATGCTGCGCGGCTTTTCTGTGAGACTCCCTCGTACGGACGCTTCAGGTTTAGCAGTCAAATGAGCTTGCTTTCAATATTTTTGGTCAATTTCTTATGCTATACTTTAATGAAAACCAATTGGGAAGGTAGTGAGTAATTTTCTTAGAATTACTCGCGAGAAGTACTTTACTAGAAGGTACATTACTTTACTCATTGCAACAAACAGTAATTTAATTATTCTAATTTCATTACAGTGGTTTCAATACCTCCAAGTCTGCAAGGAACTAAACCGTAAGCATGCATGCGAATTCTTACGTCATACGGAGCCGACAGAACCAACGAGGAAAAAAAATGACCACTCACAACAGCAGTAAGGCCGTACAGCTGGGACACCTTGTGCACGCATTGCCCTTATCGCTGTCCTTATCTTACTCGTGCTGCAAATAGCTAGAAAAAGCCCCTGACCTCCCCGTGCTTTTTTCTGCATGTGTCCTATTCATCTACACAAAACGCGAAAATAACGTCGCGGGACGTGATCAGGGTGTGAAACACGCTCGAAGTGTTTACGCAGCTGCAACGCTTCATGTTAGTGCCCCTGTGTTGTCGTTTGTTTTAACTGCGAACCTGTTCGGCAAATCGTTCCTTGTGAGTCGATCGCAGAAAACTATCACCTATCTTAACTGGTATGTGCCACTGTGTGGCCTACCAGAAAACTATCATGATCATAAACGGGTATGTGCCTCAGAAATTCGGTAAATCCCACCGGATTTACCGGTTTTCGTGGACTCACCACTGGTACATCAAAAATGATGAAGACAAGAGTTAGTTCAACGAATGGCCGCGAAGCGACGGTGGTGAGCCGAAGACCCCGAGCACGTGACGTACAACGAGAGACTACAAGGGAACGGGGAAGTCAACGGTGGCTGCGAGAAGATCCCGAAGTGATGGAAGGCCTACGCCAACGACGACGTGCCCGTAGGTCTATGAGAGGTGCGAACGCTTGGTTTCAGCGCGAGTTTCTGTCTCTGGAGTTTGTACCACTGTGCCGCGTCTGTAACTGTCTGTGGCTTTAACTCGAATCTCTCTGCGCAGAGGATCGTCGTAGAAACAACCTGTCATCACCCAGTTAAAGCCCTGCAACTACGTAGAAGCTACGAAAAAACCTGCATCACCTACCTAAGGCCTAGAAAGAATCTAGAAGCAACCAGATTAGTCTTCAGAATCGTCCAGTATCGCTGTTTCAAGCCTTGCGCGGCTTAGTGCAAGCTTCGCCAATTTTTTCAACCGTAGTTCGTTATGAGTTATAGATTTTGGGGTGGCTTTGATGCACGCGAAAAACTCCGCGCCGGCGAGCGTGCAGAAATGCGGAAGGCGCAGCGGCCACATGCTTATTTGCATGCGCCGTTTTCCAATAGATGATGTTCTCCCAGCCGTGGGTTTGCCGGCGGTGAGCCGTTTCCTATAAAGCTGACCTTTTGTCGAGGTCACATGTCTTATTTCAAGCTGCCACGGTTCATTGTTGCCTGTAACCGCCGTTGTTGCCCCTTGCAACTGAGGTATTGCTGTGCTGGCACGTGGATGAATGTCCAATTCCCAGCCCGGAAAAAGGAAAGAAATTCAGGAGCCCTTCCAAATATGGGAAGAGCTCCTGAATTCTTTTTCTCTCTACGTTTTCGGCGTGCGCCGTAATTTCGCGGTTGGCGCAGGGTTGACTGTTATGAAATTTTATTACAATTTATAGAGTGTTAAAGACGCGGAATACACAGGGTGATCGATATAGCTTGCACGTGACGTCACGGAGGGAGATATTTAACATACTGGTACTACGATATGGCGGTACTCCGATGACGTCCAGGCAGCATGTCACTTTGTGGTTAAATGTGGCAACGACACCGATGGAACGTCATTGGCATCTGTGCACGAATAACGATCGAAAGAACAGGCACGCGATGTACTGATACAATTAACATGACGACACAAACATCGCTTCGCAAGATGTTGGTGCTCCAACATGGCGGTTACAGTGACGCCACTGAAAGCCATATACAATAAGGGCCGCCGTAGTGGATCGCTTCTGGTTATAGTTCCAATCAGTAACGGTTAACATGCAACCGGAACACCGCGTAACGCTTGGCCTTTCTTTCTTTCTTTCTTTCTTTCTTTCTTTCTTTCTTTCTTTCTTTCTTTCTTTCTTTCTTTCTTTCTTTCTTTCTTTCTTTCTTTCTTTCTTTCTTTCTTTCTTTCTTTCTTTCTTTCTTTCTTTCTTTCTTTCTTTCTTTCTTTCTTTCTTTCTTTCTTTGCTTTTTGTGATCAGCCCACATTGGCATGCGGCGCCGCTCAAGGCATCGAAACCGCAACCCTGCGATCAGCAATACAACACCTCCAATGAGTTGCCACCATTTCGTATGATAAAAAATGAGTTTAAATTGTTTTTAGGCTGTGGGTTGAGTTGCTTGCTTTTACATTGGAGTGTATGTGAGCTACATTCTGAAAATGAGTCGTTCGCAAGTCTATATTCTTGATCCCAATTTGGGTTTATATTGGCAGCCAGGCAAGTTATCAAATGCAAAGTAGTCCACCTCAGTTGTACAGGGTTAAGGGCTTAAGAGGCCCGTTTATTGTGCAATGTCAGTGCACGCTACAGAACACCGGATGCTCTGAATTTCCAGAGCCCTTCACTGCGAGGCGTCTAATGATTATATCGTGGTTTTGGAGTGTAAAGCCCCAGATATTATTACTATTAAATGCACAGTTTTCCTTGGCAAACCAAGTACACTTCGGTGTGCTGGTATTGGCTGGTGTGCGCTTATTTTGGTCAGTGGCGGCGAATCGGCGGCTGATGTTGGCTCGTACTCGATATTGTCGGCGAACTTGGCTAGCACGGGATAACATTGGCTAGATGTCAATAAGTGTTGGCGCGAAATGGCTAATATTGGCTAATGCTGCGTCCAGTATCGGAAGCATCGCAAGCTTTCTGCATCTCACCTGGTATTGCACTGCCTCCGTGATCTTTGACCAATCGTGTCATGCGAGTACGTCACCATGGGACGTCACAGTGACTTCATGATGACGTCAAGGTTTTGGCGATACATTACGTCTTGACGACGTCGTACTTGACGTCGTCACGTGATGATTTTTAGCATCCCTCGTGTTTACGCCGACATTGCGGGACGCCGCCGAAGACGACGGTTAATTTTCGCGTTTGGTGAGGAGTCCGAGGCTTTCCACCTTAATAGGGCACTTAAATTGAGTCTGCACACCGGACACCAGCGCATTTTTGAGGACGCCGTTGGGACAGGCGCCGCTGCGGCATTCCATAGCGCCGAGGGCCTTCTTTTGTGGCGGCGATGTCACCCGGAAAGACAGGCACCGCCGGAGCAGAGACAGGGCGCTGTACGTCGGGCTTCAGTCACTCGCAGGTCACGGCCATTATGTCCTGTATATACGCGCGACATGTATACGTCCGAGCGCACGCGGAAGTATTTATACTCGAGTCCTTGCAGCAGAGGAAACGGGTTTTTCGTGCGCGCAGTTTAAAGCTTGCGTCGTCCGGCAATTGTTAAAACCTGGAAAAGGTTTATTTGTCACGAAGGGCGCGTTCTTTCATCTCCCCTGTCGCTGTCATTATTGTACAGCACTTGAATACGTGGTAAAAAAGAGAGAGAGAGAGAGAGAGAGCGAGGAGACGAGCAATTATAACTTGCTCCTGGGTTGAAGCGCTGATTTTGCATCAGACAGTATCGTCCATTTACGTGGTGCTTGGCCGTTCACAAATTGTACAGCTACTAACACCACTTAGTGAAAGTCGCATTTTGTCAGCAATGTGCGACCAAACAGTGTCAAAAACTGCTACAAGGGCGGTTCTAGATTTTCTCAAAAGCACTGGACTGGATACCAAGCTGTAGGGTACTGTGCTAAGTGGCTACTGTACATACGCACCACCTCTTCCTGTCCCCATCATCACCCTCCATCCCTCTTTTTTTCCCCTTCCCTCATCCCCGGTGTAGAGTAGCAGGCTAGAGCGCATAAGCTCAGGCCGACCTCTCTGCCTTCTAATAAATTCTCACTCTCTCTCTGCTGCTGTGTACCAATCATAGCTAAATTGGTATTCTTCCCCTTCTCTCATTAATTAGGCACATGGGCATTCGCAGGGTTCCCCACCACAGCCACTCCCCCTCCCCCCCCCCCCTCTCTTCCCTCCTGTTCGAGTCCTAAAGGAAGGAAGGAAAACTGGTGGAAAGGCCGGGATGTTAACCAGTTTAGCATAACCGGTATGCTGCCCTGCACAGGGGAAAGGGATAACATAGAATAAAAGAAAACAATCTTTGGAATGGATGCGAACTGTTAAAATGTACCTATGACGTGCAGACATGAAAATGGAGTGATGACGTCTTCGCAGCTGAGACTGGAGGACCAGCGGAAGTTGATGAACCATGCCCATGCTGCAGCAAAGACCAATGGCTACCTGGATGAAAGGAGAGCGTGAAGCCAGGGGGAAAGGCAGGTATGGTTGGCTACCCTAAACTTGAGGTAGGCAAGGGCGAATGATGGCAGATAAGTAGGGCTCCGTGTTTTTTGGATGAATCCGAAAAAAATCCAATAAACACTCGCCAGTAAAATTCTTGACAATTCGGATGTATCCGGTAAGCTCCGATTTACGACCCTGTTCTGTTATTTATCGAAAGGCAGGCTCTAAGCGGTTACTGATCATCATCATCATCATCATCATCATCATCATCAGCCTGACTACGCCCACTGCAGGGCAAAGGCCTCTCCCATTTTCCGCCAATCAACCCGGTCCTGTGCTTTCTGCTGCCACTTTATACTGATACATCGGCCGATTTGGCCGATGTAAACTTTACCTCATGTCAACAGTATCTTGTTGACCGCACCCGTCGCACATTTAACAAAGGGCTTGTCGCGCACGGAGCGAGAAACGTCAACGTATGTAGGGCCACCGGGAACTCCAGACGACATCTTGATATGGTCCCCTGGCGGTCCTGGGGCGCGCCAGAAGACGTCGAATATACGGGTCTCGTAAGGTGTGCTTGCGTCTATTGCAACAAGCTTTAAGGTTGTAATACGCACAAACGTAGGTGTTTTGTATTCAAGTATACGTGCTTGTGTGTATCTGTTCGTGCGTTCAAACCTGCCAGACAACTAAAATACTATTCGCGTGTTCTGATGTTTTCGTGTTCGGATGTCATTTCACCAAAGTTATTGGAGTGTAGAGAATAATTCAAAATTAAACTCTGAATTTCAGAGAAATGGGGATTTAACGAAAAATGAACTTCGATACGCGCCGAATTTCCGTCAGAAAATAAACTCCGAGAAAGACCCTCCGAATTTCAAGAAAAATAAACTCCGAAAAGACGGAGCCCTATGGATAAGATATGGACGGCGGTGTCCAGCTACAAAGGGGGAAAACATAACACTGGTTGTTCAAATAATCAACATTTATTTCCATTTTCTTGAGTGAAGTTTTCGAGATGTTTCGATACCCGGGGCTAAATATTCCTACGCAGTACTTTCCCAATTTTTATTTGTTTTCTTTTGTTTCTTTTTTTTTAAATAGAAAAATAACCCTGGTTACTATGCGAGGAGTCATGTAGTATGGCCCACCAGATTAATATGTTCTGTGGATTAATATGTGAATGGGTTGTGTAAGTGACATCAAAATTTCTGTAAGGGATACTTTGAAACCGTCATACTATAAGTGCGACAAAGACCGTCCCAAACGACAAACGCGAGTCCTCAACTTGTATAAGACAGGCACGATAGTATATTTGCGCTGTAACTGGAAAGGCTGGATGTTCAAAGTTCAAACGACAACGAAAAAAAAAAAAAAAAGTCCGCATGAGGTTTAATTCGACATTGCGCACGTGCAAATTGAATATTCAGTTCAGTGCGAGAAACATTAGCCGCTTAAGAAATAGAATTAATGTTCTAGTAGTTTCTACGGTACTCCAATGAAAATCAAATTCCCCCGTGGTTCTCCACTTCGTCTCCCAATCACCCTCTCCCAATACCTTCGTGATCCATTATGAACTGGCAAACAAATCACAAGTTTTATCGTCCCACATACATTGTCTTTCAAAGTCCTGGTCACTGCGCTCCCGTCCCGACTAAAAGTCACTAAACTAAACAAGTCGCGGTTCCTTATGCGAACCACGACGCACGCGAATGCCAGAGACCGCGAGTGACGGAACGGTGATGCACGGAAAACGCGACGCACGCGCCGTCGCTTAGCCATTGGATTTGGTAATTTCGTTCCGGCCCTGATGACTCCCTGTCGTGACTCGGGGCAGCCGGACAAGACGAATGCGGAGTCGTGACTTGGCGGCCGTTGCGTGTGTGTGCATTTGTAGATGCGTTGACTGCGTGCGTGTAATTAATCCGTGTACGTTTGTGTGCAATGAATGTGTGTAAGTGTGTGCGTGTGTCTCGCTATGCCCAACGTGAGCAAGTTACTGGTGCCCTATTGGTGTGCGTGCTGTGCGTTGCCGTATGCTGCACGTAACTAGAGCGCACGGCCGAATGAACAGAGGAGGACACTGGTGGAAAGGGGTGGAGATCTGGCGGTGTCGTGTCGCGTAACAGCACGTCCATTGCGAGTGTGTACGTACAGAGAGGCGAAAAACAATAAGGAGACAAACTTGAGTGAAACAGAACAAACAACTCTGTAACGAATCCGCATCACCCGCGCCCGCGCCATACCTCTCAGTCCCCCCATGACGCCAACGCGAAATGACATTTCCTGGTTGTAGATCTATACCGCAAAGAAGAGATCAGTCTCCAGTCGATACGCAGTAGAGTCGCTTCAAAGGGTCAAACATCACAAACCTCACCGCAACGAAATTTGCTTCGGTGTTCGCGTATAGGGTTTCAAAGTGTGCCGCCGGAACGTAGATATCACATACACGCATATATATATATATATATATATATATATATATATATATATATATATATATATATATATATATATATATATATATATATATATATATATATATATATATATATATATTGGTGTGTGTGTGTGTGTGTGTGTGTGTGTGTGTGTAGGTAGGTGGGTGGGTGGGTAAAAGACCCCCTGAATTTAAGCCCTGCTGTCTAGTAAATACATTTCTTTACGCTTTCCTCACGAAGAAAACGATATTGGATGGGTGATGCCAGTGTATTGTAAGCTTCCTAAAGCTTCAAACACTTCTTTACGGTTATACGATCAAAGTCAATAAACACTTATCAACGACAACTAAATATACAGTCGCGCCCAATATGGGTTGCAACATGTTGTCCATGCTCAAAGTGGCACCAACACTGCAAAGCGGCGTTGACATTGTAAAGATTGGTGAAGTAAACACTCTCTCAGTTACTGGTATTCTGTCAACCAATTTAACGTTTGTCGGTGTCACCGTTGAGGTGTGTTGCCCTTTGAACCACTGTTATTGTGTTGTAACTGACATTGAGCGCAACACATTACCACAACGTTCGTGCCATTACGATGCATTACTCGGTTCGAATAAAGGCTGAATTGGAATGTGCACTTAAAAACGACACGTGAATGCTACCGATAACCGTACTGAATGGAGTGCGCACGTCGCAGTTCTTGTGAATACCGCTTGTGAATATCGAACACTGATTTCAGTTGGCAAAACAGGGGTCAGAAGCACCAATCCGCTAAGTTAGCGACTGTATTTTGGCACAGCCGAGCACTGCACCTCTAGAGTCCGTATCGCTTGCAGCCTAACGGGAGCGTCTGTTTTTCAGTTTGCCGCGATGTCGCGTTTTACGCGGCATGATTGGCAGCACTGCGATCACGGCGTGCATACGCGGGACTTTTCATATTTCGCGGGCTTCCCAATGACGAGCGTACTTTTGAATTCGATGTTTCAAGAAGCTCTCTACCCTTCTCATTGTGAGCGTTTCACTAAGTTTTGCGAGTCAAATGGGATTGAATTCTTGAGCGATACCGATAAAACTACCTGCATTCATTCTTTGTATTCGTGAATGGTTTGTCGCCAGGCGCACAGGGACATCAGAACACTGAAACTCGTGATCCCTATGGCATAGGCTAATGCAAAAACTCGTTCATTTTCCACGTGCTCTGTCTGACAACGTTCATTCAGCTGTGTAAACCCACAGCACATTCAAATACCTTGGCCAAACCTTGGCAAGATGTGTGTGAATGCACGTTCCCGAAGCGGAAATCAAAACCGAAACCAAAAATGTTTTTGCCATTGTTTTGTATCAATACATTTAGACGAATAAAAGTATACAACATATAATAATTGTTACTAAAATTTAATTGTTATAATTGTGGAGCCTGTAACATTAGATAGGCAAAGAATAATTTAAATAATTGCTCAGTGCGGAACAGCCATTTGGTGCGGCGCTACACAAACAACAAAAATGGCGTCCAAAAGCAGCAGCTTCATGGATACGAGAGCTGAACTTGCCGAACTCGTGAAGCGCAAGGCCGAAATCGCGGTACGTAAGCCTCACAATTTCCTTATGAAATGTTACTGGAATCATTTCGCAGCGCATACTACACTCAATACCGTTTCAGCGATCAAATATTCGCCTCACCCTCGATCCCTTTCAATATGGCGCGAGCACTGGTTCACAACATGGGGGGCGCGTTTCGCGTGTATCGGACCGCACGTGTTTTTGTTTACGTTTTGTGAGCGCACCTCTTGAGGCGACGGATTGCTTTGTGAATTCGCTCACTCGTGAGCCTAACCTTTCACCTTGCCACGCAGCGGCAGTGTTGACCGCGCCGATGATGTAAAAAGAAGTGAATTTCAAAACGCGCGCGCCACACTTGGCGCGCGTGCTGCTTCATTCACACGTGCTTTTCATATGCAGGATACACTGGCAAACCTCGAACGGCAGATATATGCATTCGAAGGCAGTTACCTGGAGGACACACAGCTGTATGGAAACATCATACGAGGCTGGGATCGGTACTTGGCACCGAATAAGTGAGTAGTTTTGTTTGGCGCTGTTCTGTGTACATTGCTGATTTGAGCCGTATGATCGTATTTGTTGGCGATAGTTAGTTGCGTTGTAATCGCAGTTAACTGTGGCCAACTCATTGCGTGTTTGCGGGTGCAACTGACATTGTTACTGTAATGTGTTTGTTCGAGTTTTGCTGTTCGCAAGCCTCAGGAGTGAGACAGTTTGATACGCGAACTTTCATATTCGAATGTTTTCCCGCTGTGAGTTGTGTGCGCGCGGAAAAGCGATCTGCAAGGTTCAACATGCCTCTGACGATAATTCACTGCGCGCGTGACCAGACCTGGCACCACAAACACAGTGACTGTGACTGTAAGGCATACGTGCCTACACACGTGTTTCTGCAGTGTGCCATATTCTTTTTCGATGTTCTTGTGATGGTAGCTGTGCCTACTAAAACACACGCAGTATCTAGTGTGGGCTGCGTTGCTTTTCTGCGCTTATGAAATCAATTTTGGAATCATTCCAAGTGCACCCCTGGCTTTCTGAACAGATGACGCTGTGTCTTGAAGTATCTGGTCAGACGCAACTACTTATCAAGCGTTGAATCTTCTACGGACATAGGTGCCACTGTGCAGAATGCAGATGTGCTAACATACATCTGCATTCCTGCACAGTCGAACTCAAGATCAAGATATGAAGTCCCATACATATAAGGTCCACTTTTTGTCACATTATATTGTGTCAACCTTATAGTACATTATATTTAGAAGCTTCCTTAACCCTTTGACGCTATGTACACAATTGTATGCATGATTTGGTTTTGCTCCTTGTATCAACTATAGGGGCTAAGAGAGAGCGAGATATATTGAGATTCGGATAGATTGAACCAGCTGCATAATAATTTGTCTTCATTTAACTTCATTTCGCAGCGTATTGTTGCGTATGATCACATTTTCTGAAGGCACTACCCCGTTCGACGAGTCGTTCGATGAGCCGCGTCCTGCGAGCCATGTTAAAAGTAGACTTTTTCTGTGCTCTAAATGGACATAACGAAAAATGAATTTGTACCATATTTTCTAGCCGTAGATTTCATTCTATTTATGCCAAAATAGAGCATGGATGACTTCGGGATAAACAGATATTTAATTACAACCTAATTATAATAAGTTACTATAACACACATAAACGAACATATTATGACATTATTTTTGTTGCAATAGTATACTGAGTGCCTTGAAATAACGTTGTATTATTTTGACCAATTTACAGACAGTTCTTCATAGGTGGCGTCTCAAAGGGTTAAAATTTGTTATATCTGGTTGATCTTATTCCTGGGCCACTGGGTATGTGCCACTGCAACACAAGGGCCGCAGAATGCTTAATGGGTTCGGTATGTGCGTTGTACAGTGGCCAACTCATGTCTAGAACGACGGAGTGTAACGCTTGGAACTGCATGAGCGACATCTGCAGACGTAAATAGGCCACATCTGAACATGCGCGGCACCAACTACCTGCCTTCCTTGCATTTTTTATCCTTCTTGTTTATCACCGCGTATGCGACAACCACTGTGGCTGTCGAAAGTGTGCTGGATGGTTTAGCGCAAAAAAAAAAAAATTAAGCGAACCATTCTCGGTATGATATGATACCACGAACCGGAGAATAAGTTCATAGTATAAAAGGCGCTGATCCGGGCGATTACACTCCTTTTTTTTTCGGCGCTATACAGTTGACAGTGCTTCTGACAGCCAAAGCAGTTATCTCAGCCGTGGCGATAAACAAAGGATGGAAACTGCAAGGCAGGCACATCATTGGTGCCGCACATGCTCAGATGTAGCCTGTTTCAAACTCCAGATGTTCGCTCTTGCTGTTCCAAGCGCAACGCTTTGTCGTTCTAGACATGTGTGTTGACCACTGTACTTCACTGCGCATACATTTCTCCTTATTGTTATTTTTTCCTGCGATCATCACACTTTCTTTTTTTCACGACGTTTTGCCATTGACTCTTACGTATGCGTGTCTGCTCGACTTGGTGTTTTTCACTTCAACACAGTGTTTAAATGGTGTCTGACACAAGGCATTGTGCGACATTACAGTGGTGACTGCTTCAGTGCGCAAACGTTTCCTGAAATTAGAAACTCGGTAAAATAAAAATGTTGTGCATTGCACTTGGTTGCGTTAGAGCCTGTAATTGAATGCTTTGTCCCGTCGCCTTCGTTTTTTTTTTTTGTCTGTTGTGTTTACGGACTGATTTTCATCTCAAAAGAGTTACTTATCTATAATTGCCGAATGCGACATATACACCCGAATACCCGCTACAGTTGGCTATTCACATTTTTACTTGGTTTGAGGTGCATTGATGACATGAGTGTACTGACGAAAAATTGTTGGAGCAGGATCGACCATATATTCTGTAGTGAACAACTGTGCTTTTCTAGATTCCGCTTCATGTGCATTTGGCTTTAAAAAAAAAAATCTCCTAATTTGTGCTTGCTATGTGCAGGAACACAAACAGCAAGGCCAGACAAAAGGAACCGCAAGTTCAAGGAAGCTGAACGTCTCTTCTCAAAGTCTTCCATCACTTCCATGGCTGTAAGTTCAGTCGTCTTTTTTTAATGCATCTAAGCTTGTGGTTTTTCTGATGTTCATTCTTCCTACTTCTGTTATGCTTTCTTTTTTTTCATGAAATTTTCTCACCATTATATTGAAATTTAAAGTTCTGTCCTTACATTGTACTCACAGATGTACTCACTAAGTTTGTTTAGCATGGTAAATGTCTGTCTCAATCCTTCATTTAGCATTTACTTGGTGTGAAAAGTCTGATTTTTAGTTTAGAAAGGTTGTTGTTTTGGCTGGTTGGTGTTTCATGATGAATGACAGTAAAGTGTGAAAATAAGTATGCCATTAACAAGGGTGTACAAGCCCCTGTCGCTTGTCTTGCCTAGTCTACCTCATCCTTTTTTTTTTGTGCTTTACTCTCATTAGCCTGGTTCTTAGGATGTAAAATGAAGCACAAAAAAGCATATGTATTGAATTTTTCTGCATTAGTGTGTCACAAATACTTCAAAGCTTCTTTGTATGTTTGGGTTGTTTTTATTGAGAAAATATTCACAAAGCCTTATTAAATTCAAGTATTAAATAATTTCCTTGATGATGTAGTGGGATAATTTTTTCTTTATAACTCTGCATATCCTGAGGCAGGCACCGACCCCATTTCTTGGTGTGGCAAGGAGCTAGCAGAGATTCTTAAAGCCTTTTGAATTTGTCGGGGCATGTGAAATAAGTGTGCACAAGGGTGCTCAATCGCGAGGCATGCAGGAACTTAGGATTTCACGTCGATTTAATGCTCCGTGATGTTGTCAGTGATTTGAATTTTAAGCCTTGACATCCTGAATGAACAAATTTGCATCATACTGTTCACTGTTTTATGCCAAACCATTGTTTTGAAAGTAAGTGTCAGGGGCACTAAATCTTGCATGGCCGTCGATTCTCGCAGCGAATGAGAATCGTGGTGTCATATCAGGTTCAGGTGCCCTTCGCCTACAGTGTGATGCGAAGCTTCCTTCCACTAATTTTGTGCAATTAAAAAAAAATTATGATGCTGCTGTTACTTTACAGGCATCTGCACCTGTATATTCTTACACATAATCTTTGTTACATGGAAGAACTACAGCTATCTGTGCAAGACAGTGAGGGCATGAATGTGTTTACACCTCTTGTTGTCATTGCACTTGCTATGCTTACGTCTTGTCTCAGTGTGTTGCAGCTGGGGTCTGCCCAGCTTCAATTTTGTCCCTGCCTTACCGGTTTTCATCCACGTAATCCTTGTACACAATGCCATGAGACATTGCTTTCATTTCAGTCACCTTCCTTGAAACATTGAGGAGGTGCTTTAAGTTCTGGTCATGTAGTGTGTAGCACACGATAGTGCATGGTGTGCAGTGGACAGTGTACGTGCTACCCATGAGCCGTTTGTCGATGCAGTTTTTTCCAGATTATTTGCTCGAAAGGGAGTCCATCGTAAGTTATTCCTGCAGCTTCTGCAGACGACGTGTCCTTTTATCCCTTGTTTGATCTTGTGTTCTCGTTCGTTGTGACGTTTTAACAGCCGTGACAATGCAACTCGCTTGATTCATCATCAATGTGCTGTTCGGAAAGCTCTTGATTGGTCGACACATGAAAGACTAGAGTGTCAACATCATGACAACGTGCTTGTGTGTTGTCAGGAGGGGAAAGGGCGGGCTCATTGTGTGCTGCTGATTACTTTGTGAAACTCACTGAGAGGGCTATAGAGGTCAACAATGAAAGAGCCTTTGTGGTTTCTTTTATTGTTGGATGACATGGCCGTTGGTTGTCAGGTGGAGGGAGCGACCGTGTGGGAAAGGTTAGCAAAGATGAGCAAGAAATGTGGCTGCTGCATCGTTGTTATTCAGACACCTGCAGATATGCTAATGTGGTGTCGTAGTAAAAAAAAAAAAGAAAAAAAAGTCTTGTGATCATCTGTTCATGCAGCCTGGTGCACAGCTTTCCCTATATAGCAAGTTATACATATCAGATTATCTTAGGGCCTTCAATTGGTAATATAATGGCCACATCAGGCAGCCATTTATCCTAATCTCGATGTCTTCTGGTGGCCTGTTTATGTGACAAACATCTGGTGCAGTGCCTCATAGATGTGCAGTACATTGTTGGTGCCAAAAAAATTCTGCTTTACTGTTACGACTGAGAAATAAAAAAAAACAGCATAATTTGATGTTTGCTGGCTTGCTCGTAGAATGCTGCATCATGTCAATGCATACTAGCACACCTCATAAAATGGTTGTGCACAGACATAAAGCACTAAACATTACTTAACGGTTTTGTTGCCACAAATTACAGCTTCAAAATCAATACCAAGATATGTCCATAGGTTGCGCTGTAACTGCAGCTTATCTCCATAAATGCACCAGCATGAGAGCAGTGCAAAATTTCTTAGAACGAATATATACACTAAGCTAGACCTGTTGCTCAACAGTTTCTAGCAAACGACCACTGACACCAAAATTCTAAAGTCAGGATGTTTAGGTTCGATTCTTCCTCATACTTAGGTTAGTTGGCGGTTGTTGCCTTGAACATATGTTAGTGGGGTTTTAAAGTAAGCGGGAATGCTCCAGCCAGTTAGCTGCATATTGCAACATTGTGATCAAAATAACGCATCTAGCGATACCTCCGGCTCTCTGTGGTGTCCTGCCAGTGCCGTGCGTATTGGAAGTGTCAATGATAGAAATTTTAGCACTGGAGCATGACAGGATAGTGAAGGCTCTCCTTCCTTGCTCCTTTGGGTGCTCATATTATCAGCACCTAAAGGCACAGCCATAGTTGTGGAGTAGGGCTGGGCAGGTGGTGGTTGCTGGTTGTCATTTTAGGCTTTAGGTGCGATGGTGATGTAGGAGGGAGGGGCATGTGCGTGTCGGGCCACCCCATGTTTCACGCATAACTCGCTCTTTCTGACAGTTCACAAATGAATGGGGCATTGGTGCATGGTGCAACAAATTCCATCGAAGCACGGATACTGTACTGCAGCAGCCATATTGTCTCATTCCTTCCTACATGCAGCGTCTCATTTCAGCAAATGCACTCCTCAGTGTCGCTAAGTTCTTAGCGTGGGTGACTATGTGCCTGGTCAGGGCGGATGACCATGATGTGGTGCTGTTTTCTTGCTACTAGGGGACACACTTTAAAGTGGCACCTAAGGGAACCATTATTTATGGTTCTGGCATTATCTTTGTGTATCTTTGAACCATGAATGGTTTTAACTCAATGACTGCTGGCCACAGATATACTTATTAAGGCATAAAAGTCTCAAAGAATCAGTGCTGTCATAAAGGCCATTAGTCAACGAGTTGTCTGAACACAACTTATGGAGTTTGCAAAAGAAAGTTAAATTATCATTTCTTTTTTTTTTCATTGTTATGACATCAACGGCTCCTGTTGAAATGAATATTTTTCACAGCGCAAGTGAATAGTACGTATGTGTTCAATATGCTGCGGCACACCCAATACACAGACTGTTTCTGCATGTTCTCTTGTAGAACCAATTATTATTACTATCTTGACCTCTATTTTTCCTTAATTTTCATGCTTCTTTTTCCTGCAGGCTGTGAGTGGCATCATAGAGAAGGACGAGAGAGGTGAGTTCATGCTTTGGATCTAGTTAGCATGCTTAGTTGCCTTTTAAAGTCTTGGTAGTTGCTTCTGTGGTGTACTATTGCAAATTTGAAATTTTAAAGTTCGATGTTTACTGAAAGAAAAGAACAGCTTGAGAAGAGGGACAAAATGGAATACACATGTACTTGTACTCGGAGCTACCAACAGTGACTTCCTTGGCAGCGGCATTCACACCAAAGTATTGAGAAAAAGGCGTCCCCTTTTATCCCAGTAATCTAGCGCTGTTTTTCATTTCGATATGCGTCAGAACTATCTCACCAACAAGCATTAATAAAGAATGTTTGTTATCTTATAAGTACTGCAAAGCTTCATTATTTCAAAGTAAATTGAATTTCAAACTAAATTGAACCTAACAGCCCAAGCTCTGGACTAAAGGCTTATCCATACCAGCACTACCTTTTGCAACTGTCTACCAGAAAGCGACTCAAAGCGACCAGTGTTCGCACTTGTAGCTGCAACTTAAAACCATCGCTACACGAAATTCACGTCTTCTCATACTGCCATTGCTTTTGCAAAATAAGCTGGCATCCTGTTTGTGCTAATCTGATTGGTTCAGAGGTTTGTGACTGAAAAACCAAGCCGCGACTGACTTAGCCAAATCAGTCACTTTTCAATCAAAGCAGCCATTTACGACCAGTCTTTTTGTAACTAACCAGTGCTAGTTACACAACCAGTGCTAGTCAAAGGTGTGATAGAGCCTTAACCACAGGGTAGTGTTTAGTGCTGGAGAAACCTAGTAAAGGTGTCGGAATAGCCTATTGAAGTCATCTGTCGCCATTGATCTGTCTTCGTAGGCATGGTAATGAAAGAGTTAGTTGAATCAGACACAAATGTTGATGCATGGCTTCCTCCTGTTAGGCGGACAACAATCCACTCACACACCACATCATCAAGCCACTAGCTGTAATTGCAAATTTCAGATTGGGAATGTGTCCACAGTATGGAGAACAAAGGTGAAAATTGCACACCAAGTTTTATAGATGCAACATACGGTTGCACCCACAAGTAATACTTCATGTGATAAACCCTTACTGCCTCTCAGAAACACCTTTAAAGGGACCCCAACACTTTTCCAGCTTGGTCATAAAACGCTGCCGATCAGATGTTAAGGCTCCTGAGAACATGTGAACCAAACATCATAGTGCAGCACGCGCCCTAGAATTTGCGATTAATTCTGAGAGCCAGCTAGGAATCGCTGACTATTCTCTCGACAAATGACGCCGTAGACCCAAACGACAGCTCCATAAACACAAAGTCCACGGCCATTGGCTGATTTGAGCATCGTGAGCTGCATAGTTGCTGCGGCTGCTATGGAATGCCACGACGTGTGATCACACTGAAAGTAAGCCGCGTGTTTGAAGAAAAATAGAAAACAAAGTGCTGAAGGTCATGACACTTGCTGAAATGCGGACGTATAGCTTATTGCTCCCTTGTCACCACCCCACCCCCCTACACGTAGCTTTCGGCGTGCATGTTGGTACGGAACGATAGCGAGAGCGCTTAAAGTGTGTGACAAATCGCTGCAACTCGAATACTTGGCAGATTCTAAAAGTTCTTGTGGCAGTCGATATGTGAGGCAGCAGAGTCCTTTAATGAAGCCATTCGATGATTACTTGGCAAAGTGTTGCAGGGCACCTTTAATAAGGTACCTACACCCAGTAGCCATTCCACACAATGTCTAGACAAGCATAATGTCATTGTAAGCTTGTCGCCTGTAAAACTTCATCCCCATTTCTATTCTTACCTGCCCTGGAAGATTACTGTTGGGATGACTGCTGCATCAGTATAGCTTTAATTTGATTATCCTCTTCCTCGTCCCCAGAGCGCACCAACAGCGAGTCCGAGTCGCAGAACCAGCACAGTGGTAGCGAGGAGAACGGGCCCGTGTCCTCTCTGCTGCCCTCCCAGGGAGGCTCCACCGTGGCTGGCAGTGGTGGGGGGCTCGAGCAGCAGCACCTCCAGCAGCAGTTCGGGCGGCGCGGTCAACGGTGGGCCTGGCGGGCCACAGTCGCCGAACCCGAGTGCGTTGCAGCTTCTCCCTTTCTTGCTTGTTGGCTCTATCTCTGTGCTAGGGAAAGGCACAAGTAACGCTCAAGTAAATGAGACAGTAGGGTTTCGCATCTCTTAACACATGTCCCTTGGTCTGGAATGTGCTGGAACCTCTTCTGGCGAGTGCAGCTTGACATTCTCCAAAGGAATGTATGCAATAGCAACTGTGTAATATGCCAGCCCTTAAATGCACTACACACCTCTTCATATACTCTCGGTTTGCTCATTCATGTTCCTTCCCTTCCTAGATCATTGTTACCATTTTCACGGATGCAGTGCATTTATAAGCAGTGCTATTTGTCTTTATTGCACTCTTGTAGGCATGGTTATGGGCGTGGATAAAAAAAATATTTATTTCTTGATCGATCTTGATGTAACTTCCTGTGTTTATGTATACTTGTGTGCTGATTTCAAACGTGGAATATTTTTCCAGTATAATGAGTAGTGTCAAATACAAAACATTTCTTGTGCCTTTTGGGGAGCAAGATTTTTCTAAACTGAGAGAGTTACAAAGTAAATCAGCATATCACAATATTCTGGAATCAGAACTGTGTGCAGTGCAATAAAAACAGATGTTCTAAAGCCATTAGAATAAATATTATGGTATTTTGAACATTTGGGAGTGAAATCCCAGCTTGAAATTGACTCACTTTGTCTGAGTTGTTCGTAGCAGCGTTTGCTATCCGTAAAATGTGCATAATGCTGAGGGATGGTTAAGGACTCCTCTAAAGGGCTCGCAGACCTAAATACTTAGGCTTTGCTGCATGTCATTACCATTGTCATGCAGCTGTTGTGGCCTAGAATTGTATCCATGTTTTTTTTGGGGGGGGGGGGGGGACAGAATTGATGCTGCCTCTGAGAATACTATATGGTTTCAGTCCTTCTTTCATTTCATTTCATTTATTAATAGTTAGCCCTGAAGAGGGCCGTTACAGGGTGGAAGGTGCAAATAGTGTTCAGGCAAAATTCGCTACAAAATTTTAGTGATAGTTTGCAGGGTTGTTACGAACTTGTATAGCTTGCTGTATTGATGGCAAGTAAATATAGATGGGCACTGACAAATTTTACCGTAGCCCATCATGTAGCAGTGCTTGTTGCACTCAACTCTGTTTTATGTCGAAGTTGTGGTGAAGATGGAGGAAAAGCCTTCACGGTCTGTTGTCACCCCCTGCCCAATGACACAACATGGCTTCAGCCTTCCGTGGTCGGGCACTGCTGGACAAGTTATTTCGTGGTTGATTCAATGCGCATGTTTTCTAACTACATTATGTGCCATCTGTAAAAGAGTAGGTAAAATCTTACTTAAGCTTTCTGTCGCTCAATTTCAGACCGGAATGGACAGAAGGTGGCAAAAGGTTTCGGACACCAAAGGCTTAAAGGGGCCCTGCAACACTTTTCCAAGCAGCCATGGAATGGATTCACTGATTCACTAAAGGAGCTTATTGCCTCATGAATTCACCGCCGCAAAAATTTTTAAAAATCCGTCCAGTACGAGCGGAATTACCGTATTTACTCGCATAATAGGCGCACTCGCATAATAGGCGCACCCCCAGTTTGGTCGCGAGAAATCAGTTTTTTTTTATTTCCGCGCATAATAGGCGCACCCCGAACTTGGCCGTGATCAGTAGTTCTGTACCGTATTTGCACGGTTGCAATTCGACGCCCTCTTACGTTAACTGGAGCGAGAAAAAAGAATACAAGAAAGACCGCGACAGCGCCGCACCAGCTGCGCGGGCCCGCCGAGTGAGGAAGGGCGGTTGCCTGGGCGTCGGAGTAACGCACCGGCGTGGCGCCGGCCGCTTGTCGGCCGAGCGCGCTCCGTGTGGAACGTGCGATCGCGTCCTTATCAAGTGCGCTTCGAGTTTCCTGTTGGGAAAAGCGTCGTCACGCGTTTGCTACCTCGTCCGCAAATTTAAAAGCTTTTCGGCTTTCCGACGCAAGCTTTCGCCTTTGCTGCCAATACGCGGACTTGCACAAGCTCGGCGGACTTTTGTCGCCGCTGATTTCCCGGCCGCGAACCTTAACATCGTATCACGCGCTCTGCTCTTGAATCAGTGGTTGAGTGCGATCTTTTCGACGCCCAATCTTCATGTTGTCTCGTACAAACTTCCCGCGACAACATGCCGAACCGTACGCTAGGCCTAATCAGCGTTGGTTGCTTTTCGGTGGCGGTCGCGGGCGATCAAAGTTGCGGTTTTGTACGGAATAAACGTAACTCTTTGCGGTGGCTCTACTTGATGGAAAGGGGGGCATGGGTGGCGACTGTAACACTCGAATGGTGGTTCGCGATTCGATGTCTTCGAAATGGGGTGCGAGCCCGTGAAATTGAACGATCGGTACCGTTCAGAGCACAAAATTTCGGTCGTGATGAAACGTAATCGGTGAATTTCCGCGATGGCGCTTTCTTTTCGTACGTTTTTTTTTTTCCGCATTCATTTTGTAAGCAACGCGGGTCTTTCGATTTGGAAATTTGAACGCTTGTAAGCACACCGCATCGCATGCCTCGATTATCGGACACGCGAGACTGCATGCTCAACACGTTTTGCGCTAGTGTAGCCTATGAAGAAGGTTGTTTCGGCTGTAGTGCGGATATTCGTGACTTCGGTGATTTGCGTTATCAGCGGTCTAGGCGGTAGTCGGAAATAAAATTTTCGGAAATTTTACCCCGCGTAATAGGCGCACCCCGAACTTGGAGCCGGATTTTCTGGAAAAAAAGTGCGCCTATTATGCGAGTAAATACGGTACAAAGATTTGTCGCATGCTGCAATTGCATTCTCTCTTCTCTCGTCCCGACGAAACCACTGGAAGCTAAGCAGGGAGGGATGGCATGGGGGAAGAAAATACGTCACGCGTGCCTCGTGACCTTGAGCACTTTTTCTCTTCTTCTTTTCTTCGAATGCGCAGCTTCTCAGCGTGATCGCACGCGTGGAACAAGTCGCGGCCTCCCGCGGCGGCGCCCGTAACGACCGAGCGCGCCATGCTCAAATCAGCCAATGGCTGATACTTGGCCTGGGACGTAGTGATTTTTGAGCCTGTAACGTCATTTGTAGAGAGAAGAGAAAGCGATTTTCAGCTGACTTTGAGAATTTATTGTAAATTCCAGGCCGCGTGCTGCGCTATATTTGGCTCGCATGTTCTCGGGAGCCTTGACTACCGATTGGCAGCATTTTCTGACCATGCTCAAGAAGTGTTGCAGGGCCCCTTTAACCTTTCAGTGAAACCACGTGAGAAACTTCTGCAACTGGGGAGACATTTGGTATTGCACGTGACATGCAGGTGCCAGGTCACACAAGGGTGGCTTGCCTGCAGCCTCCATGGCTTCCCAGCATCACCATCACCAGAGGGGTGTAGCGACGCCCTCGTCGTCCTCTACAGCGAGCGTCAAAAAGTCTGCGAAGAAGTTCCGCAGGTAAGACTTGGCTGTTAAGTATTTTGCAAATTCTCTTGCAAGCCACTTCCCTCTTACTTGACACGAAGTCGTAGTTTCATGGTATGGGAGGGCTTTTGATTGTGCAACCGTTTCACTGACCTAAATATTGGTGAAGTGCATCGATGACACAGTATACTACTCCTAAATTAGAAGTAGGAAGTACATTATTGCATTATGCTGCCAGTCGCCGTGTAGCTGACACCATGCATCTAAACACACTGCGAGCAGTTGTGTACTATTTGCAATGCCCATAGACTGTCATACCACCAAGTGGATGGCAGGAGAAATCCCTGGAGGAGGGTTAGCAGACGACAAACTGCAGCCACTCCCTTGGCAGATGTGCTAGCCTGATTGTCAGCACGCTGGCAAGGAACAAACTCTGTGACTTTGCCAGCTTCATGCATCAGCGAACAAACTGGGCCCTCTTTGACAAGATAAGTAGGATCGTGTTTTGCGAGACTTGAAGTTTTCATGAATATACATAGTGGAGAACCCTGTGCAAGTCACGCTGCCAATAGTGGCCCACAGCATAGACATTTCAGCTCCGCAAAGTGTTTTGTAGCTACATAGGCTAGTGATGAGCTATTGTCTGGTCTTTTTTGTTGAAACTTTAGCTGTTTTGCTTGTGTGTAGCATCTGTGGGGGGTTTTTATAGTGCATGAGACCCATAATATTGTATGTCAAGTTGTGTGATACTTTAAAATAAGACGCTTCATCATCTTTTGTTAGGAAAGTCCTGTTATGAATAGACCCCTTTCATAATTGTAAAGCTGACTTTCCTGCAATGCAGTTTGCCCTACTAATGGCGGCTGGTCAATTACTGCAAACAGTGTGTTCAAGCGCAGTTTGCTTGCCCTATGGCGCGGAAAACGTTCACTGGGCTCCCTTGATATAAACACGCATGATAGAAAAGCCATGGCACGTTCCACTAGGAGCTGCTCTCCACTTGTTGTCCTTGAAGGACGGACAGGTGCCGCCATTAGTAGGGCGAAAGATGCAGCACAGGGAAGCGCACTTGCGGTTTGTGAAAAGGGTCTATTCTGCAGTCATTCACAGCTGCGGTCACTCCACTGCTGTCATAGCTATGACAACGGCCACTGCTACGTCCAAGTTCATGCTTCGTCGCAGGGTTGATACTGTCCTCAGCAGCCGCATTCTGAATGAGATTAAACGTGGTTGACCAAAGGAATCCGCTTATATCCTCGCTAATGGACCCCAGCATTTCAAATTTGATCGGTAGTCCCACTCTCCACGTTGTCTTCATTACCTGTGTTGCTTTCACTGAGCATATCCAGCGCAGCTTGGAATGCTTCGAAAAACGCTTGTTTTCGTACATTGTTGATAACTGGCAGCACACTGCAAGCATTTTTGTTGTTGTTTGGGCCCTCGTTGACACCAGACGAAGACATTTGCTCACAGTTTTCAGATCGAAAAGTCCTCCGAGCCCAGACATGTTTCTTTAAACCCAGTGACATGGAGAAGTCGAGGGCTGTCAGTGGAGGAAATTCATCAGATTGCTTTTAACAGGGATGTTGAAAGCAGCCCTCTTGACAGCAAGGACTTTTCACTGGAATGCACATGGAAGTTCTCGCACGTTGAAGAATTCAACATTGCGAAAATTCATCGAACAATGACATTAGGACGGTACAGGTGAAGTTCATTCGGCAGAACAGCAGCACAGGTTGTGGCTGCAACTGCATATTTCTTCACTATAAAAGGCTCCTAAACCACCTCCGATAACTTTTAAACATTTCAAGTAAATGCGCGCATCGAGTTGGGAATGCCGTCATAGTCAGCAATGCCAAATGCGACAGCGGTAAGAGCCACGGGCGCCCCACAATTTCCAAGACACAATCCCTTCTTCTCTCCGGGCCTTTTGGCCATCCTCAGCCCCTCAGCCTTCGTCATGACGTCAACATTCTCGTGTGATGGTCATCCACAGTACCAGTTTGCTCGCAGGTACCTGTCCTCATCGCTCTTCTTGCACGGTTAGGAGGAGCACTCGGCCAAGAGAAGAGACGAGCAAATGAACGGAGCATAGAGAAGGAAAGAGTGAAACGAATGATGTCCTCTTTTGTTCCATCAAGCGCATGTAACTCCGATATTACGGCACCGATTTGAAAAATTTACACGGCTACGTGTTTGTTGTAGACTCGTGCACAACTGCAACACCACAACTAAATTTCGACCTCTGGGTGGTTTTGCTTCTGCTCTTCGAGCCTGCTGGCACCGGGCGGCACTCCATAAATAGAAGGCTGTGAATGTCTTCAAATGCGCAGTTTTTCAGTGTGATCGCGCGCGCACGTGGGGACAAGTCGCGGCCTCCCGCGGCGGCCCCAGTAACGACCGAGCGTGCCATGCTCAAATCAGCCAATGGCTGATGCAATGGCTGTAACGCAATGATTTTGAGCCTGTAGCGTCATTTGTTGAGAGAAAAGAAAGCGATTTTTAGCTGACTTTGAGAGTTTATTGTAAATTCCAGGCCGCGTGCTGTGCTACAATATTTGAAAGAATGTATGCGCTAAAGAAGTGAAAGATACAATATTTGGCTTGCGTGTTCTCGGGAGCCTCGACTACCGATCGGCAGCGTTTTCTGACCATGCTCAAAAAGTGTTGCAGGGCCCCTTTAAGGTTTTTTTCACACTCGTAAGTCAATTTGAGTGTACTTAATGTACAATAGCATTGAGATCAAAATGAAAGCATAATTTTTCTGATGCAATGCATGTAGCGGCACTTATTTTGGATTTTATAGAGCACCACATGCCGCCAACAGGCTTGTTGAGCAGAAGCAGAAGGGTTAAAGTGACAAAACGTGAAGTTGCAGCCACAATCTGTGCCACTGTTTTGCCAAATGAACTGTTTTGCCAAATGGTACCGTCTGAACGGCATTGTTCGGCAAATTTTCAAAATGTTCAGTTCTTCGTTGTGCGGAAACATGCGTGTGAATTCTTTTCGAGATTCATGTTTCGAGGTGTTTATCGAACATGCAACATCTGAGAGAAGGGAACTGCGCATGGCTAGAGTCTGAGCATGACTGTTTGATTGCCTGACTGGCCCAAGCACTACTGAGTGGGATGTTGAATGCCACAAAGATGTGCTTGTTTTCCATTGAAGAAGTGGCTCTACATTTCTGATCTTAAGTAATGACGGCACAACATGTGTAAAAACCATCGTCATGTTAAACAGTGGTCCTGTGCAGCAACGATGGCATTACTCGCTGGTGGCCTATTACTGCAGCAAATTTCGTCAGGTAGGCTCGGTTTGTACCTCGGAGTGCCATTCATTTCATGTGTCAGTTCTAGTTCACGCACCCGGATTTTGCAACACATTGGGGATGCACGGTCATGGAACTCTGCGGCAAAAAGTGAGGTGGCGATCATTTGGCTCTTCCCATGATATGGGGAAGTATTTTGGTCTCATATACATTTCAGTGCAGCTCATTTCATGTGATCGGGTGAAAGCAGTACGGGAGATGTGTATGCACGTCTGATCTGTCCTTATGCTAGCAGACGGGTTGACCCTCCTCCGGCAGCCATCTTGAGTCACATAGTGCACCACCTATAGTTCGGGGTCATTGCGAATATCATCTGGTTGGGCACAGCATGCTTTTACACTATCCGACACAACCAAAGTTGCGTCACTGCTATATATGTGTACCGTATAAATTGGACAATACATGGAGTGGGAATATAGGTCGACCCCCCTAGTTTACGTGAAGAAAAAAGAAAGATAAAAGAAAACAACCAAAAATCGCCAAAATGCATTTATTTTCGAATTGACACTGCTTACAAGGGGTGTGCGAATATTCCGAACTTTTTTTTTCTATCGAACGATTATTTTTCTAATAGTGTTGGCTATTCGATTCGATTCGAACCGGAATTGTACTATTCGAAGTATTCGAACTTCCCGAAGACAGATAAAATCTACGTCCAATTGGTAGTCGCCCCTTCAGATTTTTCCTATGCTTCACCCCATCACACTCTCGTATTGCGGCGAAGCTGCCTTTCAGACTCTGCTACGGGGGAGGTTGCACAAAAAATCTATTGGCTCAATCAAGTAAACGCTGGTTCCAACGTGGAGATGCACTGCGTGGTTAGAGTGGCCCCTTCATATTTTTAATATGCTTCACCGCATCACACTGTTGTATTGCGGCGAAGCTGTCTTTAGGGCTCCGCTACGGTCATAAACAGATTGACTCACGAAAGCGATGGTTCGAACCTACGTGCCAGAGGTGGCGACTTTGATGAATGTCGTTTCAGACCAGAAAGTCTCAAAGAATCTGACGAAGATTTTCAGCATCTGAAATTTCAGATGCTTTTATACATTGACGTCTACAGGACAGATTAGCAACTCCAAATTCAAAGGGAGCACACCCTTGTCTGCCAAATCAGTTGGGCCTCCACAGAAGTTGAAGAAGGGAGAGGTGGAGGAAACAAGGCCTTTTCCTTTAACATGTAAAGTGTTGTGACACCACATTGGTTGCACCAAATCATGTAAACAAATACAATTCGGTCTCTGCATTGCCTCATCCTTGATAAAACAACTAGGGCGCACCATCCCTCCAGCACTTCACCAACCTAGCCAAAAGAAATACGTCCATGTTGGTGGGAACACAGCGCAGAAGAAGACGGGGACAAGAAAGGGCGACGCACACGCAGCACTGTGTGTGCATCGTTGTTCCTTATCTGTCGTTGTTCCTATCTCAAAAGAATGTGCTTAGGGATCCTCTGCAAGCTTTTTTTCTGTAATTTCGCTTCGAAGTATTTGAAAAATATTGAGCAAATATGTGACAACTATTAAAAAAATATTTGATTCGATTTGCACTAAAACTTTAATATTCGAATTCGCTTCGCACCCAAAATGTTGCTATTCGCACAGCTCTACCACAATGCCTTTAGCAGTCCTGGCAACAGATAGGGATGCTTTTGAGTTGCCGCCTAATAAATGTGTAGTATGGTTTCAACATCAGCACTACGCTTGCTGTATCACACCAGACGTGCCCTACGCGTGCGTTTGGCATGATAGTGTCGATGCAGTAAGGCTTCTCAGCGCCCACGACCCGTGATGCTCAACTCAGCCACTACAAAGCGGCGCACAACGAGGTGGCAGGGATGGGTGCCCTGCTTGCTCAGGTTGTTGCCTATTATAAGCGTGCAGTAGGCTTAAAGTAGTGCAACGCCACACACGTGCCCAGATAGTTGAAGATGCTTATTGTGGTAGGGTTGTCGGCGATGGGTCATAGTGGCGTGTTCATTGATGGCCACCATCTTGCCTTCGTTCTATCCCAACGCTTTATCTGCAAATGTATCGTCGCAGTAGTGCGGAAGTCGGAATTAGAGATGTGCACGGGCCGCAATTTCGCGGCCCGGCCCGGGCCCGATGCTTGCCGGAGGCGGGCCAGCCCGGCCCGATGATGTATAGAGGACGGCCGCCCAGGCCCGGCCCGGCCCGACTGGATCAACGACGCAATAACGCACATGGCAACAGAAAAATGAAAATGTATTTATTAAGAAAAAAGCATGCCGTCCTTCCCTGTAGCTTCTTCTTTTTTTTTTAATTGTTGATAAAAGTCGAGTCCGTCTGAGGGCAAAACCATTCACAAATTATTGTGCATGAAACAAAAGGTTGTCCATGGATTCGGGCTTCAATCGAGTGCGTCGTTCCTGCATTATGTATCCTGCAGCACTGAAGTTGCCACGTGCAGTGAAGTTTCCACGTGAATTTTTGTCACGTGCAGTATGGCCAAGCTGCAACGTTGGACACCTGTCGGCTTCAAGTGCATGACAAAACAAATATTTTTTTTCACAAAAAGTGTACTTCTACCCTCAAAAGAAAGCACACAAATGAACAAAGACAATTCCGGCACATCATCTATATTTTTGGCTTGATTCGGGCTTTTCACCAGGCCTGAGCCCGGCCCGATAAATAAACAAGGAAGCCCGACCCCGGCCCGGGCCCGAGGTGAAAAGACGTCGGGCTGCCCGAGCGCGGCTCGGGCACCGGCCCGGGCTCGGGCACCGGCCCGGACCGCGACCCGGCCCGGCCCGGGCCGGGCCGGGCTCGGGCTTTTGGGCTGCCCGAAGCCCGTGCACACCTCTAGTCGGAATCATTGATCGACCTATTTCTGCACTTCCAGAAAAGACTGAAGGCCGTTTGTGGGGCACATTGTAGCGCTGGCAAGTTCGGCAGCGCAGTAAACTTTTATCCTGCATTGCTCACCTCGCTCTCACCTAGGCCACGGCACCTTTGTTGAGAAACACGTTTAATAGCTCTCACGTCTGTGGGATTTTCTGAAAGCCATAGTATAAGTGGCCTTTCACTTTGGGGAGGAGTGGTTGCGCAACATGTGGGGTACGCATCTACATGGAGCTTGATCAGTGATGTGATCAACAAAAACCACTTCGGCACTCTGTCTGGAGCAGCTAAAACCTCACTTTGGAACAGCAAACCAGCCTTCTCGAGCAGTGGCCTGTTACAAATTTACGAACACAACTTTTTAAGTTGCTAAATGGGAGTAATTTTAATGGGAGTAAAATGGGAGTAAAATTAATAATAATTGCACCATGTTTAAAATAAATAAATAAATAAATACATGCACACATACGTGTGTACAGTGAAACCTCAGTGATACGAATCTCACGGGACCACCAAAAATGTTCGTATCATCCAAAATTCGTATCACCAGAAAGCATGGAAAATTAGCATGCGACAAAATAAAGCTCGCATACATTTTCATTTATGGTTTTTTAGGGCGGCAGCTACAGCAGGAAGAACTCTGAATGATTGTCAGTTAAGTTTATAGATGTCGGCAATCATACCAGTACACGTAAATATACAGCCCATACGCGCGTGTTTAATTAATGAACCAGGTGCGTTGTGACCCGCGACAGCAGTAGCCCCTTCCAAATTTTAGTATGCTTTTCGCATGGCACAGGAGTACTGCGGCGAAAGTAATGGAAGAAGGCCACGAAATTTCAGAACCACGGTCCTATGTTATGATTTTGTTATCGCGGAGGTGTTGGGGATGATTTTGGGGAGATTTACGGCCGTGCCCGCACAAGCGCGACCTCAACAGTCGCACATGTTGACATTGTGAGGCCTGACTCCTTCGCCACGACCGTCGTCGTCTAATTTAGGTCCTCTTCCACTTTTCATAGGATGTCTGATGCACGGGGCAGGCACGTGTAAACACAGTACAACGGCAGCAGCCCGCCGTCAACGCATTAGAAAAAAAAAAAAAAAAGCATGGCGACAATGCCCTCTGTAATCTAAACGCGAAGGCACACGGAGGCACATTAGAGCCTCAACGATTTGCGCACACAATATCCGAGGCCGTGACGCGTTTATGAAGGTTTATTCTGACCGTAAAAAAAATATTTTTCTTACACCGCGATTCTGATGATTTGGCGGTGCGGCGCGCATGCCCGCGCTTGCGTTTCAGCTCGCACGTGCTTGGCGCGCCTTCCGTGACAGCGCGGACAGCACCTATTCGTACCTGGGCGGTAGCGTACGTTCGTATCAAACGTCGCGGGGTGAAAATCGGTTCGCAACAACCGTACTCCATTACATTGCAGGCCAATGAGCCCTGGCCGGGACCAAACAAAAATTCGTATGAGCTGTGATCGTATCACCGAGATTTCACTGTATTTATATATAATATTCCAAAATCTGAATTTAGCTCACTGGTCCTTGCTTTCCTCCAGACAGCCCTAAATTTCTATATATCTGTGACATTAGGCCACCCGACATTTTGTTACCATACATTTGTCATTTGTTATTCAGTGTGGCCTTCTTAATGCTTCAATATGCTTAAATTTTCCACTCATTCTTTTTATCATCGCAACGACAAGTATTGTGGTGACGTCTGTGCTTTCAATACAACCTAGGCATTTGAGCTGCCTGGTGAAGTACTTGCTTTTGCACTTTATCAACAGATCCACTAGGATTTCGGTTCATTGGCAGTTATTTAAATAGAAGGTTATATAAATAATTGGTATGATATGTCCGAATTCCAATGCCGTGTTCAATGAAATTAGCTAGAATGAAAGTCCTTCGCATTTTATTTAGAGAGGTTCTTTAGCTTGAACTTTTGCCAAAGTTGAGCAGCAATGCCAATATACCGCGATGGGTCATCGTGCTTTCCCAGCAAAGTCCCACAGGCCACCGCAGTGGCTGGCATTGTTGATAAATTCTGACCGTAGTATGGTATTAAACCTTATGTGCCCTGCATGAAATCTTTTGGAAGTCGGAACATATGACACTACGATTATTTTGTACAATAAACTAAACAAATGAAACATTCTAAGTGTATACACGTACTGCTTACTATAGTTAGTGCCTCAATCTTCCCATAAAAGACTGGCATCTCACAAAAACTTCTAACATCATCAATCATTAGGTTTTTTTCTGACTCCACAACATTCTGCAACTATTTTTGCGTGACTTGACGATGTAATTTCACAGTAAAGGGTAGTTCATATTTTTGGCAAGTTTCCTTCCCCTCCCCACCCCTCTACTGCCAGAAAACTAAACATGCAGAATTAATGGCTCAATTGAATCTATCCATCTAGTAGAGAGTGCTGAAATAAACCGTGTATATATGAACTTCACATTTTGATCAAGGCAATTATTTATACTCTGAGCCTATAGAAGGCAACTTCAGTTTCCATCTCTCCCCTCTTCCTGGTGTCGCTGTCTGGGACAGGGTGTCAAGCTCTCGTACAACCTGCCCGCCCACATGATTTCACATGCGACCATCTATCTGCACTCGGGAAATGCTTACGGAAGGGCATGTGCTTCTTTGCTGCGGTTGCCATTTACGAGACAATGTGTGCGTGCATTTGAAGCTGGGTGAGGTGGTTGCAACGGGCAAAGTTGTAGCACAAACGGCGATTTTGCAGCAACATCACCCAAAGCTCAATCAAGAGCTAGGTGACAGCTGCGATTTACTTGCTCTGCACCATCAGCTCTATTGAATAATACTATTCTCTGTTGAGTACCTAGTTATTGTGTCCCTCATAATCATATCGGGATTTCGGGACGTTAAACCCCAGTAATTATTATGAGTACGTAGTTATTGGCCTTAAGCTTTTTTTTTTTACTATACAAATCTCACCTGTCTGTGCTAATGACCACCACAAATTACAACGATAACTTAAGTATCTGCTTCGAGTGCCTGCCGCCTTTTTTTCTCTCTTTTTCTGAAAGACTGGTAAAACGATGTCTTGGCACATGCTCGAGGCAAATCATGCAATTTCTTCTGAAATGTAACAAGCTTCACCTCTTGGCACAGTTTGGCTTAATTTGCACAGCAGTCCGATCAATGCTTTATGTAAGCAGAAGTTGAAAAAAGAAAACCAAACACACACATTATAACCAGTCGTACACGACAGTTGGTTACGTTACTGGCGATCTGAGTTGTATTTGATGGTCCCTGTATGATGAACTACCATATTACTTGCTGAATAATGGCCCTTGCTTTTATTCTGAAAAATTGACCAAGCTTATTTTTCTTATATACTTGTATTTGATTCAGTGAAGAAATTTCGCTATTGAAAGAGACATCCCTACACAGTATGCAATTAGTAGCTCATGGGAATGGACTTCACTGCAACACTATGATGCCATTAACCCTTTGCGGTCTGAAATATTTTCCCACCTTTCGTCCATTCTGATCCGAAACTAAAAAACTCAGAGCTCAAATAACAAAGGCTTACTTGCTGTTTTAAAGATGAGGCATAATTTATTGACAAAATGTATGCGTGAATCAACCGCGATAGAACTTGTCCAGCAGTGCCCAACCACGGGCTGCTGCAGCCGTGTTGCGTTGTCGGGCAAGGCCTGACAATGGGCCACAAAGGGTTAATATCACATGTTCACACAGGGTGATAGTGATTGATGAACAATGCTCGTTTTGTATGCTACCCAATATCTTTGCGATGATAAATCGTTTGCCTAGCCGTCATACTCACTTCAAAACAGATTTTGACTATGTTGCTCATCGGTATTTACATTTCTAAATTTCCTTCAGGGCTGTGGACGAGTGAGCAGCCATGGAACTTGGGCCCGGAAGATGATCACGAGAATCCATTCTTTTTACTGGCCATAACCTGGCACCAGTCATGTCATCATCATGGAAAAGAACGGCATAGCAGCACAGCTCGTGCCTCCACTGCTGTGAATTCACCTGGAGTGAAGTCAACGAAGACCTTGTATAAATGCATAACATTTTCGGCGCACTGAAGAACTCTGGATGAATAGCATACGGATGTGCCGCTACGAGTAATAGTGCCGTGAACGAGTACACTTCATCCTGTGTACTACAGTGCGATAAAAAAAAGTTACTATGAGTTATCGGCATGCCCAAGCATGTGTTCTTTCAAGTTGTAAATCTGATGTTGCATTGTACAGTGCAGATTGTAGCATCATGTAGTTTCTGCATTAAAGCCATCATCCCATTACAGTTATGGCTGTGCGAGCTTCTGTGGATGTTGATTAGTTGTAAAAAATGTTTTATTTTTGAAGGGATTTCTCTTTTGGAATATAGCAAGGCTGAAGAAGGGAAGAAAATGTGTTGTTATCGGAAGGAATGCGTTGAGGAGCCGTAGCTTACAAGTGAGGCGCCTTGTTTCCTCGGTTATTGGCCAGTACTTAAAAAAAAATAAAGAACCTTGTGTTGGCCACGCAAGACTTTTAACACCGAAGCTGGTCGATCCAATCGTGTTTCTTGGCTGGTGCTAGGTTTGAACTTGGATGATGCTAGGCTCAAACTCGGCCAGGTCTAAACTTAGGTGATACTAGATCTGAGCTTGCTTTATGCTAGGCTTTTTCTTAGCTTATTATGGCCATTGGATTGAGCAGCTACGCTGTTCAGTCTTGCACAGCCTGTCAAAGCTTCTTCATTTTATTAAATTTTACCCCCGCCCCATACACAGTCACACGACTCTTCATTTTCTAAGTGAACTCTTTTTTGCCATTTAGCAATCATATCAGTCGTCTTGCCGGAACATCTCTTTGTCACCATTGTCGCTACACAAGGAATCTTCATCATCAAATGGCACCAATGACAGCAATTTTAAACATCATCAATGACACCAATTTTAAACTTGGCGTGATCCCTATGCAGATGCTGAGTGGTGCATGCACAGCTCGGCGTGAATCCACTCCAGCTGTTGCGGTAGTCAGGCGCGGCGACTCCTTCGTCGGCTTGGCGGTGGCGTGGCTTTGGGGCATGCGCGGCTTGACCTAACGTTATGGTAGCGAGGCGCAGCGAGGCCTGGTGGTGCGCAGCTCTGGCGGTTGCTATTGCAACCACGCGGCGGGGTTTTCCCCAGACGACTAACTACGAAATTGACATGAAGACATCGAACCACCTCTTAACGCTTCGCTCAAAGCAAGAAATGTGGTATAGGCTGCTGCTGCCTGACTGCTTTGCATGAAAATGATTCCCACAATGTGACGGATCTACCAGATTTTTTTTTTCTGACATGTAAAATTCTGTAGGCCAGCCTAGATTTGAACATATATCATGATGCATAGCTCAGATTTTCTGGCAAAAGCCAGGAGAGTTGATAATCATCGGGAATGTCCCTAAGGCCAATCATAAGGCCAAGCTCAGACTTGCCAAAACTCAAGCTCTTTCCGATTCCCCCGCGAAATATATTTTTTGGCCTGGTGCACGCGCGAGCTCAGACTTGCCAAAACTCGACTGAATTTCGGTGAGTGGGTGAGTGAGTTCTGCCAAGTTATCGTGGCAGGACTGAGTGAGACTCGTGGGTTAATCAGTCTGAGTGAATGGACTGAGTCTGAGTGAATATATGCCTGAAAGCCAAATCGGAAACGGGATGGATAAATTAATGTTTGGACAGGAACGAGTGTTCGGCCAGAATGAAGTTGGCCTTCGTACGTGACAACAAATCGCAAGAAAAAAAATAACTTCGTCGATAGAACACTCGTATCATGCGCAAATCCGTGTGCCATATTGGAGATGAGTACCTAGTCACTGGACACCCATCTTCAGACATTCTATTCAGGATGTTCATAAAATATGGACAGTTTTCAGTCCCGTTTAAATAAATTCTACGCCAGACGCCTTGTGTTACCGTTTCATCCTGACAGAATTGATTTTTTTACTCATGCTGGGAAAATTACAACCGAGACAGTCAAAAACATGAAAATAGTGGAAATTCGGTCTTACCTAGCAGTATGAGAAAATCATATCTGAGCAATTGTGTACATTGTGCTTTGCGCGTATTGTGACGCAGTTTACATTGAAAACATTCAGATAAGCCTCTAGCACCTGGTGGAAGGTGCCGCAGTGCTGTGCACTTTCGCGTGTGCGCATACGAATAAACGCAATGCGCCTGATCTTGCTGTGTAGGCGTTCTGAGAAGCCTGTCCCAAATCTGGCATCCATCGCCCGTTTCCATTAAATTACTCACTGCAAGCCGTCAGGCCTTATTGTCATGCCCCTTAATGTCACCTGGGCATCCGCAGGGCACCCTGAAGCGCAGTCAAACGATCATGCGAGGGATGTCTGCAGGACGTCCTCAACAAGACGTCTCTGAAATGCCCATGTTTTGGCGGTGGCGTTTTCATAGGACGTCCACTAGACGTGACAGGCGAAATTTCATGGTGTCCACGGTGATGGCGTCGTTCCGATACTGCTCCATGAAGCGTATCATCTCGCCGTAGAGCAGAGCTGCGTCATCGCCCGTACCAACGACGAAGTCGTAATGTGTAAACTTCCGATCGGCCACCGTGTAGAGATGCACCACGCTAGGGCAGCTCCCTCTGCAATCGCGCTACGTCCCATGGGTCGGCATACCAGTCGCCCGCACTGTGGTACAGCGCCACGGGAACTCGTACGCGGGACAGCTCGTACCTGGGCGGCCGCCACTGCAACGACAAACACGTGAATACAGTCGATTTCAACAATGCTCTTTTAGTACGCCACCGTTAGTGCAAAGGAGACAAACGGTTTGGAACACTAAAAGGTTGTTTTAGCGTGCCAAAACCAGGATATGATTACGAGGCAATGTCGTAGTGAGGGAGTATACGCATTAATTCAGATACTCATGTCGTACAGCTAAGTAGTACATAAGCATAGGCGTGCGCAAGGTTCCCCTTCAGGGGGGGGGGGGGGGCGAAGGTTCGTCGCAGCGCCCCCTCTCCCTATTGTGTCCATATATTGGGCTGACTTTGCGCCCCCCCTCCCTATTATGTCAATGTATGAGGGGCTGACTTTGCGCACCCCCTCTTAGGTGACTATGGGGGGCGGCCGACCACCCTGAGTGGGATGCTCTTCTAGGTGACCTCGAACACTGCCTTTTACATAGTACTCATCAAGTGGTGTTGAATGTTCAAGTGACATTAAACCAATGACAAAGAAAATATATAATCATGAAGCTACTGTTAGATTATGTGGCTGCCTGAGGCGATCTTAGTTGTCAGTTCTGTGACACAACACTGAAAATAGTTCGACGAACATGCATATGATACATCAATCTTATTAAGGAACTGACCGTTCTGTAATTCAGTATGTTGAGCAGCATCCCGTAGTCGTACTTCCGGAAGCAGTTGCAACGAATGAGCTGCAGAAACAAGATTAAAAAAATTCATACTTGCCAGCGACACGTACAGCTTAGCTAGCATTCCATGTTTCCCGTGTTGCACGTTTCAAAATCAAGGTAGAGTTGAAACTGCAAAACATGACGTGGGTTCAGGCTGTTCATTGGCTGCATTCGGGACGGAGCAATGGCAACCAGTGCTGGGCAATATCTAAAATACATGTATCTTAGATGCTGTGTAGGGTACCTCGCGATACGTCTGGCAAGATGTGTATCAGTATCTTCATTTCCAGTATATGAAGCAATGTATCGGGTATCTTAAAGGGGCCCTGCAGCACTTTTCCAAGTAGCCATGGAATGGATTCACTAAAGGAGCGTATTGCCTCACGAATTCGCCACCGTAAAAATTTTAGAATCCGTTCCAGTACGAGCGGAGTTACAAGGATTTGTCGCACGCTGCAATTGCATTCTCTCTTCTGTCGTCCCGACGAAAGCGCTGGAAGCTAAGCAGGGAGGGATGGCGCAGGGAAAGGAAATACGTCACGCGCGCCTCGTGAGCTTGAGCACTTTTTCTCTTTTCTTTTTCTTCGAATACGCGGCTTTTCAGTGCGATCGCGCGTGCGCGCGCGTGGACAAGTCGCGGCCTCCCGCGGCGGCCCCAGTAACGACCGAGCGGGCCATGATCAAATCAGCCAATGGCTGATACAATGGTTGTGACGAGTGGTTTTTGAGCTTGTAGCGTCATTTGTCGAGGGAAGAGAAAGCAATTTTTAGCAGACTTTTGAGAATTTATTGTGAATTACAGGTCGCGTGCTGCGCTATAATATTTGGCTCGCGTGTTCTCGGGAGCCTCGACTACCGATCGGCAGCGTTTTCTGACCATGGTCAAGAAGTGTTGCAGGGCCCCTTTAAAATATAAGATACTGCGATCGCAACACCTCTATGCGAAACAATAGATGGTTGAACTTCGCTTCTCAAGGTGATATTGATGCCACTGAGCCACCTGCATAAAGCTAAAAGCAGTGAAATTCTTTTATCTTTCCGAAAGAGCACTCCAGCGGAAGCAGGTGATGGCGTCTACAGATAGATCGGTAATAATAAATTTGCGAATGTGTCGGTATCTTAAAATACAATTGGAAGGTAACGTATCGGATGCAATAATCGCGGTAGAGTCTTGTATCTGTACCTCAAATACTTCTTGCCCAAGTACCGGGTATCGTATCGCGATAGAGTTTCAAAATATCTTTGCCGAGCGCTGTGGCGATGCTGTGACAATGCGTAGGAATAACGTGCGAATCCATAACGGAGATTGTGTTCAGGCTTCTTTACTCTTCCATATGCAACATCGAATCGCTTTAACAACAAGGTAGGATAACGTGCATTCCTGTGCACGTCACTCTGAATTGCGCAGCCAAGCTATACCGATAGGGGAAATAGAAGCCAGCATAAAATGACGCAAGACAACGTCCGTCTGCCCAACCTACACCGCCTACAGACGAGAGCAAACCAGTAAACTACGGACATATTGCACAGGCCCCATGGATTTCAAAGTTGCAGAAACCTAAATGTAACATATTTGAATCCGCTTTCTTTTCTATTTTATCGTTCACATACAATAATCTTGCATGATTAACTTCAGTGCACAACATAGATTAACGTGCTACCCTGATAAACTTGGGAAAATAGTTCATTGTTCAAGTGATACGTTCTCGTGGATACAAACGTAATTTACCGTGTTTTCACACGAAAGTGCTTTATGCCGGGTCCACCAAGACTTCAGTGACGTATTTCCGTCACGGAAATGATGTCGAAAAAATGTACACTATCAGGTGACAAAGAAAAAAGCTCTGCCAACGGGCATCGAACCAACGACAGCTCGGTCCGCAACAACAGATGCCGGGCATGCTATCCACTGCGCCACGGTCACACACTCTGGAGGCTTTACAAACGCACCTTTTATATTTCACACTTCGCTCTCACAGTGCTATTGGTCGGCGGGGTGGTGTCACCCTCTGGGAGCGGTAAAGTAATTCATCATTACTGTGGCCTCCGCGATTAGCTCCTGCAACGCGTGTTGCTACCAAGGCGGTTTTAAAAAAAAATTGCAGGCGTGGAAATTTTTCAAGCAATTTGCGAACAATTTTTCAGTCTGAAATTGTTGGCTACAAACTTTTGCATAAAGCCCCAGAATGAAGAAGGACGTTTACCTGGGTAAGATGGTGAACGTTACGTACTGACGTGCCTGAAGGATCGTGGCTTAGGTACACTGACAGCCGGCTCTGGTTGGGAAGAAACAAAATAGAAAACATTATTTATACGTAATCTGATGGTAAGCAAGTTGCGAGAAAAGTTCTTTTTTAGTTTTCGAAAATAATAATTACTACTTACGAAATTTTCTGCGCCCGCCATGGTAGCTTAGAAGGTAAGGTAGTATTGTGATGGTATGCTTCATGTTATGTGTAATTATTTGTCTTGGTGTGTTTTCCTGTGGTGTGTGCCAAACCGCACATAATATTGAGTTGGGGCGTCTACATGTGAATTAATTTTGCCTATTGGAACTCGCGCTTCACTACTTGCGTACATACGAACTTATTTTACTTATATTAACTTCCATGTGCTGTTGGATTGTACTGCATATGCACGTATTATGTTTGACTGTGTAACATTTTGTGCCCTATTATTATGGTTTACTACATATTTTCTCTGCTAAGCGAGAAGGAGTAGCCGATGCCATCATAGAGGCATCGATCTCTCCTATTCATCACTTCAATAAAAGAGATAAAAATGAAAACGTGCCGCGCAGTTAAGCTCGTGGGCAAGGGTTCAATTTCCGGCCACTGAGCCGCATTTAGATGGGGCAAAATGCAAAACACACTTGTACTTGGATTCAGGCGCACGTTAAAGAACCCCACATGCATGTATTTAATTGATGACTGTGGGCTAAATACGAAAGCGCTTTCTTGCTTGTCAAGAGAGTGAATTTTGAAACAAGAGTACAGTGCACCGCGCTGTCTCTCTCGAGGACACCTCAGTAGCGTTTTTTGGTCTGTCCGGCATTCCGGTAACTCGAAGGCGTAATACCGGATAGCGTGTGCCATAGCTGCCGCCACGTCAAGTGGCGCCTGCTATGGAGGATAAAAACAACTAACGAACACATAATCTATGTCCTCCGAGGTTCCGAAATTGACACTCGAGAGCTAAGCCTACAGCATTGATTATTTTAGTACGGCTCTCGAAAACGGTGCCGAATCGACACGAATACTTTGCTGTGGAAAGCTTAAGGACATGGATCTAAAGCAAATAAAAGCATAAGTTCGGAGCTAACGAGCTACAGAGCGCACAACGGTCACTTGATAGATTTGAGGTGGACGGCCATCACTTTCGGCGGCGCGGCCATGTTCACCGGGCGCGCGCATGCGCAGTTCACACCTGGTACTGCGGTACGCACAAAGCATTTTGCGTATAGCGGTGTACTGGACAGACTAAAACGCTCTAATAACTGTACACAGGGAAGGAAGTGCTGGAACAAGAGAATAGAAAAGTACGTCTGCGTTAAGACCAATGAGACATTTGAGGCATGCGAGTTCTGCGTGCCACTTACGATGTTCAGCTGGTTCCAGTTGATGCCGTTCAGTACAGCTACCGCTGCAATGCACAAGTCGACCGTGAAGTCACTACCGCACACCAGCGCGGCTTGTATTTTTGTCAGCGCTGTGTTAACCATCAGACCTCCACTTCCAGTGAGTCTGAGGAATGTCTGTGAAAGACCGAGTCAGGGCTTTGTGATGACGTTTGTGGCCAAACTAGAGAATGCAAACACACATACGTGCACTCTGTGAACTATCTCGCTTTAGAGTTGGTCCTCCCCGAATTAATGTCGTTGGGACACACGGTATATGCACGATTATGGCGCGAACTTTTTTTTCTTTCGCGATATGTAGCCCTTATATTCGTGTGCGCGTTAGAATCGGTCTCAAAAGCGAAATCCGCGTGATGTTATTTTTGTCAGTTTTTCCTAACGTAAAATTACCAGCGCGTAATTAGGCGCGCTAGAAATGTGCAAATGATTTGCTAAGCTGCAAGTGCGAATGGTATGGTAAGGTACACAAGATAAAAAATAAAGAAAGAAAGGAATCCTGCGCTACAATGTCGTCCTTATGTAGGTCTTGGTGTAGTCCTAAATCCTGCGCTTAATGCATCTACATGACCAAGAAACCTGAGGAAGGTGCTTAGCACGCGCGACCCAGTGATTCCCTTGGCCCTTACCGTCGTGCCTGGCCGCGCCTCGTCGATCGGGCGCTTGACGAGAGGTGGCGCCCTCTCTTGCGCGGCGCGGGTATCATCCGCGTGTTTAAGAAGCGTTGTTCGCTATTTTAGGTAAATTCTTGCAATCAATGTTTCGTTATTTCTGTATTTTATATTATTTTGGACCTTGTCAGTTCATTTTGCACTGGTTTTGAACATTGTTAGCTTTGTTTTGGGCTTGTATTGACTACCGCGTGCCCATGCGACATGAGATGGTGGATGAACGACAAGCCATCCGGGTCCCTTAAGTGCTACGCACTTAAAAAAAAAAGAGCAATTATTCCGCCCAGACTTGCTCAATGAACGTGTGTAGTGGGTTGCATGGATTGCAACTTACCGCTATGACGTCCGCATACGGCTCCAATGCTAACAAAGGGGTTCTCATGCGTCCCAAGTAGGCGACCGGAGCCATGGCGGTGAAAAGTGCGATCTAGAAACACACCCCGCGGGTTAGTCACGAAAACGACACTTTTCGCTCCCGGACTTGTTTGTGGAAGCGAAGACGAGTGGTTGTCGAAATAATTGCAAAAGAGCACGAAACGTGTCTGTACTTGTGAAACATTGGAGGCTCACCTTGCTGTTGTAGTCAGGTTTTTCCGAGAGAAGACCGAACAGGACCTGAGATCCCTGAGACCAGCCGATGTACAGGAGTCGTTCTTGCCGCGTAACGTTCAGCACTGTGTCTATTGTGGCTGGCAGGTCGTGCTTGACCATTTCATCAAAACTAAAAGAAAGCGGCACTGGTTTAAAAACTGCGCAGGCTTTTAAGAAAACATTTGCCGAAAAGGCTGGAAAAATCATCTTGCCTTATTGTGTTTCAGAACTAGATTATTGGGGTCTGCTGTATTGAAACCCCTATGTGATAGTGAAGGAAATGAATTTTAAGCGCTCGTTTCTTTTTGCTTGACACAACCTTTATACTGGTTTTCATCTGCTGGTTCTCTGTTAGTTTTCATTAAGGTTATGTGATTTTGAGGTACTTCGTAATTATTTAAACGCCCCTGTTGCACCAGGATGGTCTTTGTTTACGAATAAATTTATGACACCGCGTTTGAATATCTTTTGCGCATTCAAAAAAGAAACGATCGCAAGTACGTTGGAAACTCGAGAAATGATTACCTTATACACGGAAATGTAAGCATGAAATGCTACTTGATGCAGTAAGTGGATTCGACATCGAGAAGCCTCAGTGACTTAATAGAATGCTTTGTTGGGCGCGTTGGTTCATTATGGAAAATATTTGAGCGCAAAAAAGGACGGGACACAAGACAAGAAGACGACTACACGAGCGCTCGTGTAGTCGTCTTCCTGTCTTGTGTCCCGTCCTTTTTTGCGCTCAAATCTTTTCCAAGCCTGAGTGAGCCGAGTTTTTTTTATTTATGATGCATAACGAGCGCTTCAATCGCATGCTATTTTATTTCCTTAGTATTCTGTTGACCGAATCCAGACCTACCCATGTTCCTTAGGGATCAATAGAGTACTTTTCAGGGTCTTCACTTAGTTCTCGAGGGGTTTCAGTGGACTGTTGAAATCTAGGTTCAAACTTGGCATAGCAGAAAAATGAAACATGGCTCGCTCAAAGAATTCCTGAGTGGTTTGATACAGTGCGTTTCTTATAGTGCGCCTTCCTGTACATATACCGCGACATTCCATTTTTCGCTTAGTTATGACTCTACTGAGTGGTGCAAGTATTGTGATTTCTCACCAAACAGTCAAGTCACCACATGTCAGCGCACTTTGTAGCTTGCAGCCATCAGGTACTCAATGCGTGACGGTGTGGGTTTAAACCCTATTTTAAGGGCAGACAGGGTTCAGGGTTTATCGCAGCTAACACTCCTTCGTGCACTCATATATAACGACGTGAGCTTATTTCGTGGCCACGAACGCTAATTCCCATTACCAAGTTCAGCGGTACCCACGGTGTTGTCGACAAGAGCGGTGTTTGAAGCAACAACACGCATATCGGCAAACGTGTCCAGCACTGCCAGGCACACCATAGGGCAAGTCAAAGGTGAAAAAAGGAAATTGCAGGATATAATTTGTTAAACGTCAGTGCTATTTGAAAGACAGGCTTCTCCACACGATGTCTCTTGTTGCGGAGAAGTCTCCTTCGACGAACATGGATCTCTCGACGAGCAATATGCGCATACATGAATTATCCATAGCCCTAGTGTTGAAGTGTTTATTACAAACTTGACGACAATTGATGGATGAAGGCACACTTGCATTCCCGTATTGTTTGAGTTGCAGTTTCTCGTACCTTGATTTCTTGTATGCGGTTGTTACTACCCTTGTGGATGTGTTCTTTCGATCTAATTTTTTTTTCTTTTTGCTAACTTCTGCATGGAGTCAAGCGACTATGCAGTATCTTTAAATGAATGAATGAATGAATTCACTGAGGAACAACCTTCAAGAAAAGCTGCAGGTACGCACCGAACACACACTATCAATTTTAAAAGGCGCAGTGCGATTGCGTCTAAGCGGCCTTCATACGAGGGCATATGATTGAGAGCTTACAAAAACACACTTGCTTCACACCATTTCTCCGAGGCAAACAATTTAGTGATTGCCTTATAAATAGATTGCATGCTAGTACTTGTGTCTGACTCGAAGTCATCCAAACAGTATGAATAATTATGAATTGCAGGAAGACAAGTTTCCTGGTGCACCAATAAGAACACACCGACCTGAAGTTCCAGAAAACGGGATTAATTCTAGTGTATCTAGTGTGGCTAGTGTAGATGTTGCCGCGAAAGTTGCCAAGCCATACGTCGTAGCCAGCGTCAGCGAGTAGAAATCCTGCAAATAAAAAAAAAAAGAATAAAACGAAGACGTTGCAAATATGAGTCACCGTAAAACCACGAGAAAGCTGTTTTTAGACTACAGGAAAACTGCTGCATGCGACACACGTAGGTGAACGGCACAAATAAAAAAAAAAATAAAGGAATGTGAGGCAGCATAGTGCGAATGCAGGTCTCTAAAGGATATATGTTGCGAAGATGCAAAGGGTAATTATTATCCACTTTGCATAATTAAAAGCAGGGTAATTATGCTTCATGTTCCGGGACAATTTCGCGAATTCTGCTTCTTATTCACTCCGCTAAGCGCGCGGTTTATATGCTTCTCATGCTGCGTTAAGATGCAGTAAATATGTCTGCATGTTTCAGCCGTTTATAAAACTGATAACGGTAGGTGTCGAGTTTCAGCGATTACTATAGAGGACTCGAGGTTACCTGTGCGGGATTCCAACACGCACTCCCCATAAACCCTCTTGCCAGTGAACTGTGAAGTCTCTCCTCGCAAGCTTGCGTGCTTGCATCAAGCCTAGCAGAATAGGTGCCAAGTAAGCCAATTTTTAATGCGTGCATTTTGTGCTTGTAATATTGAGGATACTGACTCCCTTCCCTCCTCTCCCTTCTCTTCTATGTTCTGCGAGCTAGTCAACGTGGTACCTTTACGCCTATGTTGACTTCATTTTCAATTCTATGGATGTGTGAGGGGTGTGAATAACTTCAAGAATCGAGAATAACTTCAAGCGTCGAGTGGCGCAGGCCAACACTCCTTGGGATTACAATGCGCAAAAATACTCAACGAAGTGCAAGGGGAAGAGCCTTACGTCGTAGCTCAATTGGCAGAGCATCGAAGGCATAATTCGAAGGTTGTGAGTTCTGATTCCGCCGATGGAAAGGGTGATTTTTCATCCACTTCAATTCAACTTATTTCAATTTACGTCACAATTAGTACACTACACTTAAAGATCACAATTGACGTCCTTTATGCTTACGCAGGCCTAACTGTCTGTTAGATTCATGTGGTTGTGCCAGGCAGCATATGTACTTTTACGTTCAAGATTTACCTTTCAAACTTAAGCTTCAAATAATTTAGCTATCGTCTAGGGAAAGGTCGCACATCTGTCTGCGTATCAGACTCACGCCTCTTTCTTTTAAGAAGCTTTCGATAGCTTTCTGCAGCTGGTTTGACGCGATTAGAATACCCCAAATTAGTACCCAATGCATGACCGCATGGGTGCTTTCCAATGGTGGTTGAACGCCATAAAGCCGTTTGCATGTCAAAGGTGATCAAGTAAGCACGGAGCTCTCCCATTTCACTGCGCCTGCATTTAACGTCAGGAATCAAGCGTACCCAAACTTTGATGTGGAAAGTTGAGAACAAAGTCTGCGGACGACATGGCCGTTCCGTGCAGGACGAGCACTGGTGTCTTTCCTTCGCTGTCAACTGTATAGTTTGTAGTCCGTTGCGCGGTGTTGCTTCTTTCGTGGGGTATCCGTTGAACACGTAACACGTAGCCGTCGTCGGTCGTCACCGTGTGCTCTTCCACGGGATAACCCTTGCTGGTGATCAGCTCAGACTAGTGGTGAAAAAAAAAAAAAAACCCGGGGCATTTTTGCTGAAAAGAGCAAAGCATTGAGACACGGAGACAAGTGAAGAGTTTTTTTTCGAAATGAGTCAAATCCACCAAAACAGAATTTGTGAAAACAGTGAAAATTTGTTACGCAATGTAAATACAACGCTTTCAAACCTATTACGCGATATATTTTACATGTCAGCTAGTAGGAAGTTTACGGCCACAATTAATTAAAAAATATACAGCGGACTTGACCAATATTAGCATGATAACTTTGGATTTGGCTCATATTGAAATGACACATTCAATTCGAGGCGGTATTCTTGCAAAAACTTTATTGAAATCGACTTTCAAGAGCAGTATGATAGAGTTTTGGCCGAAAAGCCATCAAAGATAGGCAACAGTGCTTCAATTAAGGGCCTTCAACTATACACGAAGAGCCGGTGCGTCTTCTTCGCAGCACAAGCAGCTCTACTCGAAATCTTCTGTATGATCATTTTCTTTGGCACGCCTGAGGACACTGACAAAATAAGCGAGCTCTTGATTCTCTTGCCATGAACTGCCGAAATGCTTTACGAGAAGGCTCGTCACATCTATCAGTTTCATTTTGTTGACATGATGAGTGTACAGTGGGCATTGCACGGTAGCTTGTGCAAGGGACTTTCCCCTCTTTAGGACTGGCACGAAATTTGATACGGAAACATTATAGTGGGGCTCTGCTCTAACTCTAGGGCTTCTACCAGCTGCATTTCTTTGAATGTAGAAGACCTTGGTTTCTGTTATCTTAAACGGCAAGCTGGATGTCGATTTCATCTCTGCCGTACAGTAGGCTTTCCAGTCATACACGTCCCAATGTTTTCCGAGCTCTAGCACAGTGCCATGATATGAAAAAAATCATTTGGTAGCTTTGGGGATTCAGGATTTCTTCGTGTTTCTTCGTGAGGATTTCTTCCTCACGTCCTTTTCAATCCGGCCAAATACCCTGTCTGGAGGTAAAAAGCTCTGCTATTGGCTTACTGGATTTGCCTCATTTCGATCCGTACAGCGCACGGATCTGGCTCAATTTCGTTTTGAAACGAAATCTGTAAGCACTCGTAGCTGGTTGTATTGACCCATTTCGTTTCGATAACTGTTTTACAGGAAAGTTGAGAGTATGTACGTGCCAATGGAGCTTTATTTGAGCTAGTTTCGGTTTCTGGATTTAGCTCATTTCGAAAAAAAAAAACTCCTCAAGTATGAAACATTAATTAACTCTTGTGGCTTTATGCATAGGCGTGCGCACGAGGGGGGCGGGGGGGGGCTGCCGGCCCCCCTAGTCACCTAAGAGGGAGGGGCGAAATCTGCTACATACATTGACTAAGGGGGGGCCCACCGCCCTAGTCACTTAAGAGAGCGGGCGCAAAACATTGACTTAATAGGGAGGGGGGGAGCTGCGACGAACCTTCACCCCCCTCCCCCTGAACAGGAACCCTGCGCACGCCTATGGCTTTATAGACAGTAAAAGTTGTAGGAAGAATTTTCTTACTAAACATGCATGGTGTCATGCTCCAAAAGACAGATACCTAAGCAGACCAACAGGGTTTCACTCAACGTACCATGAACATGGAGGCGAAAATGCTTGAGGCCCATGTGCTTAGATTTATGTGCACGGTAGAGAGCCCCTGGTGGCGAAATTTCCAGAGCCCTCCACTACGGTGTCTCTCATAAGTCATATCGTAGTTTTGGGACGTTAAACCCCAAGACATATTATTATTATTATCAAATACCTTGAACATTCGCGTCCCCACGCCAGCAGCGGGGAGTGCCCTTGTTTGTCCCAGAGCAGTCTTCGCGGGCTGCCACTGCATTCTCCATTTCAACTGTGCGGTGACCCTAAAGCTTAATAGATCACGTGGTCACCAACACTGGGCGCAGAGCAAGAGAGTGTAGGGAAGCCTATGAAGACACCATTGTTATCGCTACCAGACTCCTCGGCCCGCCTTTGCATGCTTGCCCCTTTCGCTTTCACAGTCACATGCAGATCATGCGTTACGAGCTCTGTGCGCGGGACGCGTATGTACGGATAGAATCACACTTGTCTAGAGCAGCGGAGCGCGTGGCTGTCGACACTGTTGTTGGCCGCAGCTTCTACCTCACGTTAGCTACAAGCTTCCGTTCATGCTTGAATTATAGCACAAGGGCCTAGCATGTAGTATGACCCTGTTTGGTATCATTACGGCGTTGGTCTTTCAATATTTCTGCCGAAAACGGCAGCAGCAGCAGCCGGCTGGGCGCACTAGACAAGTGTGATTCCGTCTGTACTCCGCCAAGGCAGATCAGGCTGGCTTACATGATGTAGGGTCACACGACAAGGCCAAGCAGTAATCACTCACCACATTTCGGGAAGCATCTGGATCGAGATGAATCCGGCTGCGAACGTAACGAATGTTCCACAGTAGGAAGGCCACGGTTTTGTAGAAGTGCGGTGTCATAACCTTTAAAAGGAGAGCATGGACTCATCTTGGCATTGCTTCTTTATTTCATCTTTCGTTTCTTTTATTTATAGTGAAAGGGCGGGGGTGAGGATATTTCGGCTAGTGTTCACCAAAATCACTTACGGTAGACATGTTAGAACAAATTCTGGCGACGTCTATGTCCCTGTCGCTGGTCGGTCCACAAGGCAATGAAGGCATTCATGTGCTTCTTAAAGATGATGGGCGTGTGCGAACGCCTCTGACTAAGTGGTGCAATCCCACGCGCGTCAGCGAAATCATCGCACATTTCCTTATTTTCTTCTCTCTCCTCTTTATATTGCCCTTTCGTATCTCCAGGTAGTCAACTAGATGCTTTTTTTGGTTAGCCTCCTTGCCTTCTGCCTCTCTGTGCTAAAAAGACAGCGCAGCTGATGGGCACCTATGTAGTCCTGGCTTTTGCTGTTTTGCTAAGTTTTGGAAATTTTCTCTTTCTTTCCTCCTCTATTTCTTTTTTTTATATGATATTTAGGAGATGGCGGTGCTCTTGCAGCGGCGTGGCTCTTTTGTATAGCGCCGGCTACTCCTTTTCAAGTGTGATAAAATGTGTGAAAAGCACAGCAGTTAAAAATAACTAAACAAATTTGAAAAAAAATTCACAAAGAACAGCTAGGCAGCGATGAAAAAAAATTCAAGAGAACAGTTCGGCAGAGGTCATGTAAGTCAATGTCAATTCGCATAACAACACGAAGAAAAACACCAAGTACAGTCCCGTCACATCACACTATAGTTCCCATAAAATGCAGTTACACGAACACCATATATACTGCAAAAGAACACTACACAACGTCCAGTCAGATAACAGCGCTCAAATTAGTAAAGTCCGATCATAGGGACTCAGAATGAATTTTCACATGAAGTGACACAAAGCGCCAAGCGGTCAGGTCCAATCATTATATGTATAGCAATCTGTCTAAACAGCTTTTTTTCAAATACTTTCTACGCACATCGCTCCCTTCTAGGAATTTGTTGACTGGTAGTAGTGGGTGTTTTTGTAAGGCACGCGTTGGCCGTGGACTTAGGATTTTTCGGATACTGAAGGGCTTATGGTCCAGCGCCATTAAATCTCCTATTAGCTGTAGTCTTTCGTCCTGATATGGCAGGCATTCTAATAAAATATGTTGGACATCTTCATCTTCTCTGTTTCTTACTATGTCATTTTCACCGTGTTTATTTCTATTTACTTATTTCCCTCTTTCTTTATTTCTTTCTCTTTCTTGGTCTTTCTATCTTTCTTCCTCTCTTATCCCTTTCTCTCTCTCTCTCTCTCTATATATATATATATATATATATATATATATATATATATATATATATATATATAGCTTGCTTACACTTCTAGCGTTTTTTTTCTCGCTATCTCTCATCTATTTCTTTCTCTTTTCTTCCTCGATTCTCTATCCTTCTCTTTCTTTCTGGCTGCATTTTTTTCTCTCTCTCAATTTTTTCGTGCTATGCTTTACTCCTCCTCACCATCATGTCTCTCCTCTTCACGCTCACTTCCTTTTCCCACCCAGAAACGTATACCCGCCGTTAGAAGCAGATAGAATGAAATTCCGTTTTGAAAACAGAACTGATAAACAGCGCTGTAGTATTGCAGGGACGACTTCCTCATAGCTAACATGTAGAACTGTAGCAACACCTATATTTCTATGCTGTCGTCAGACAGCAGGCCTCGCTTCTTAGTGAATACGTCCGCAGCTTCGACGGGCGCATTAGATGATACTCCTATTGTCAACACCTTGCAGGCCTCATATTGTCAGCACCTCCTATTGTCAACACCGCTGCGACTTAAGGATAGCTCTGGCAGTGTGGCGGTTATGCGAGACGAAAGAGTTTTGTGTAGACATATGAAACTTTTTTAGCGCGCACAGAAGACAAGGACAAGAAAGATAGAGATATACAAGCGCTCGTGTGTCTCTATCTTTCTTGTCCTTGTCTTTTGTGCGTGCTAAAAAAAGTTCAATATGAATACATATCAACTTGCCTAGTTATCAGTTTTACTGCAATAAGTTTTCGTGTAGAACTACCGGGATAATAGGAATAAAAAGTAACAAGTAACGTGACACCTCACGTTACCGGAAAATGTTAACGCAAGTACCTTATACCCGTTACAGCTACGAAATGGTAACGAGTACGTTACTAAAGTACCGAATAGTACCGAAGAAAGTAACGCTTCACCGGTAACGGCGTGACTTGTAACGCGTTAGCACCGACACTGTTTGTACACGTCAGAATATGCCTTGCTTGATAATGTATTAAAAAAAAACATTATTTCTTTTTCCTGATTTCTCGTCGTGGCTGCTATCCTGCGCATGCCACATATGTCATCTGGAATATATAAGGCTCGCATGTGAAGGCCAATAAATCCAATGGTTAGTGAAGCTCGTCTTGCTGTCTCACTTTCGTGGTGTCTAAATTTGTGCCTTTCCATTCAAGAAAACACGTCTCTACGCTCCAAATTGAAAAGCTTTCCGCAGTGAATTTTCAAATGGCGTGTACAGTCGTGAGCAGTATGAGAGGGGAACCTTGAAATGACCTGCCAAATATCATGGCGGCTTAACGCAGTTGGCTAGCGCTGAAGTGTTCGTAACACTAAACGCTCCAGCGGAAAGGTACCTCGTGCAGTACAGTTACGGCACATTCATAGCTGTACATTACTAGTAATCGTTGATTAAACACGAATTAGTTGTTCCCTCTCATATTTCCTCACGACTGTTTGTAGCAGCTGAAATAGCAACGCAATTCGGTGCAGATATCCAGGTGCTTCTTTCGCACAAAACGCGCGAGGCACAAGCGCACTCACATCAAAAAGCATTGTTAAAAGTAGAAGAATTCCAGTAGAATCTTCACGTTATCTCGTAATTATAGTGATTAATTTTATTTATTTATTTATTTATTTATTTATTTATTTATTTATTTATTTATCAATGATTTAATAAACGTTCTCTCACTTTCGACTAGATTTACCTAAAAAAACCAAGATGGTAAAAGTTGATACAGACCCCGCCACAAATACGGCATGCCTTATAATGGAATGTCTCACGGCACTTACATCCGCACATAATTTATTTCTATAAATATTATGCAACCTGGCATACCGGAAAAGATGAAAAACGTAAGGTTGAAGTGAAAAGCGGGGTCGAAAACGTAGGCAGAGTTTTGCAAACCGCCAGAATTCTCACGTTTCGGACAGTTCGTTTAACGCGGTAAGAAAATACAGGATTACGCTATCAGCCGATAAAATAAAGCCTCGCGAGTGTCTTGCACAATCTCTGATATCACGCAGGCGTGAGTGCTCGCCTGCATTTGCTGCACTTTCTTACCTTGTGACTCGAGGAAGTAGCCTCGCTCGCTGCTTGGACGCCCGCGACGCACGTGTTCGTTGGTTCGCAGCTCGCCCGCTATCGGAGGATGCGCCGCGGATTTAGCGGGATGGGTCAGGTAGGGTAGACGCCCGGTGGCCAAACTGGCCCTCCGTGCGACAGGTCAACCCTCCCTATAGCGGCGCGCTGTGCTCTTCCGCTTTTGCTTCTCCGTGTGCGGCGCAGTTTCCGGCGTATCACCCAAACCGATTAGTACGAAAACATGAAGTGGTAAACCTTCAGAAAAAAATCTTGTTCAATTTTATAAATTACGCCAAAAGCTCAATTTTCTTTCTCGCGTTTTCTTATTTGTGCAGCATTTGATTTTGCACGCGATCATGACAGTTTGTGTTTAAGAGTGTGGGCATGTAGCCAGTGACTTTTGTGTGATGATCTTGATGAACGTACGGGCCTTTGTGAACGTCTGTGACTACTGTGCAGTGCCGACGCCACATAAATGTCAGCGCATTTGTTGATCATCATTTCCTTTTTTATTCTTGCGCTCCTCTCTATCATCTTTCTACTCTCCTTTCCCTTTTCCCCCGGCATAGGGTAGCCAACCGGACTGCTGTCTGGTTAACCTCCCTGCCTTCTCCATTTTGTATCCCTTCCTTCCTTCTTGATGAACACTCCTCTAACATGAGGACGTTTTGTGTGTGTGAACATTTATGATGTGTGAACTTTCCTACTGCGTGGATAATTACATTGTATATACAGTACTGGGATTATGCATGTGAAGCCTCCATTTCTGTGTAAATTCGTGCTGTTTTGTGATTATCAATAACTTCACGAAGAAAACTATCACGTAAGAGAAGATCAGTATGCGTAGCCATAAAAAGGCACCAACACCTCCTTTAAACACATTTATTCTTTTTTAAAAATTAACCCTGTTTCATTGAAACAGTATGATAATTTTTTTTATTTTTGCTTTTCACTATAAACTGTATAGCAGAGCATGACCTACAGCCCGGCGTCTAAAAGCAGCTCCACCAGCAGAAGGCGCACCAGCAAAGAACGCGCATAACGAATGGATAATGGTACGGGTTGCTACATTCAATAATTTATTGAAGTGCCTGTAATTCACCTACAAAGCTTACCACAAAAAATTCGCCCACATTGCGCAAGCACCCGCCAAGAATGTTTGAGGCCTATAATAGTGGCTTTCGTCAACCACGGTCGATCATTGGTTATGGTGCTCGGCTGCTGACCCAAAGGTCGCGGGTTCGATCGCGGCCTTGGAGGTCGCATTTGAGTGGAGACGAAATGGCAGAGGCCCGTGTACTGTGCGATGTCAGTGCACGTTAAAGAGCCACAGATGGTAGAAATTTCCGGAGCCCTCCACTACGGCGTCTCTCATAATCATATCGTGGTTTCGGCACGTGAAGCCTCAGATATTATTAGACAGTCGATTTCGTGTCAAAGTGCCTTGACGGACTCTTGCTGCACCTGTATCGCATACATGATCATATTTGTATGTACGCTCTACAGAGGATCAGTTCCTGTCCTGTGTAGTCCATCTCGGGTCATCGTCTTTGTGCGCAGTCTTACCATGAAGTTAAACCAACTAGCCCAGTTTTGCACGCTATTGCTCTATACAGTCTATTAGAATGTGCCTGGCAGGTATCGGATATTCGCAGCTGTCGCAATATGGTCTCGCAATTTGGTGAAAGCGCTAGAGGTAGACGCTCGTGAGCGCGATGTGAAAGTGTTGTCGAAGGCAAAGCGGCTCTAAATATCAGAATAATCGTCTTGGTGGGCCTGGTCTATCGAGTTGTATATATACCAGATATCAGTTCCCGGCCCTGAAGCGCGTGACTGCTGTGTCCGTTAAGAAATCATATTTATACAAAACTGATTCATTCGGTGTCTCCGGTGTCCCTCGCTACTGCGTGCTTCAAAATCAGATCGTGATATTGCCACGTACGATGTCATAATATCGTTTCGATTACTATGTCCACGTACATTACCTTTCAGATAAGTGGTAAACACGACGAAAGGGCGAGTTCACAATAAGAAAGAAGTGCTTTGTTACATTCTGTTTCCTGTTATAGAACATCCAAATGATTGAAGCGTTGTTATGCAATGTACGGAAGAAGATGACGCTTTATAAAGGCGGCGGCTGCTTCTTTGTCCCAACGGGCGATGATATCGCTAACGTATGGAGCACAACGAGTTCTCGCGAATCGTCAACAAGTCGTGAAACCTAAGTCGCAAGTCCCCAATCGAAGTACACAGACACAACACAGCCCGCGTGAAAAAAAAAAAAAAAAAAAAAAAAAAAAAAAAAAAAAAAAAAAAAAACGATTTAAAAAATGAGAAGTGTATATACTACGACAATGCATCATACATCAACCTATGAAATCTTATTCGGAACAATGAACAACGAAAAGAGTCTTTGTGAAAATGGCACGAGATATGTTTGGCTACAACGCCATGAGACACTGCCGATGTTTCAATTAGTTTCCAAAAAGAGACTGCAAGGATGTCTTCCAAACTACTTAAGTATGTCTAGATATATAGATATATTTCCATATAGATATGCCTAGATATACAGGGTATTTTTTAAAACAATACAGTGTTTCGATAAAAATGCCATGGACAGTCACGCCCCTGTCGTCTTCGCCAACGAACTCTACGCCGAGGCAGAAAAACACTTTGCCGCACCTGAAGTTACATTCAATGAATAATTAACAAAACTCGTTAATTAACTTTTTAATTATTAACTTTAGGGCCATTGTTTATATGGAAGAGTTGTAAGATGTGACAATCTATGACATTTCCATTTTTCAAAAATCGCAAAAACCGCACGCAATTTGGGATCATAATTACCACTATTCGAGGCCCCGGATCTAGGCGAAACCGAAAAGGAAATCCGTCATCCCTGGTACGTCAAACCGGAAGCTCCCATGATTTTTATAAAGAGTCGCTTCGCAGAATATGGTCACGAAAAACGGCAAGCGTTTCAAATAGCGATGAGGGTATTTCTTCATTTATTTATAAATGAATCTAGATATAGATATAGATGTATAAATCTAAATATATCTAAATATATACTATATCTAAATCTAGATATATGGCCGAATTAATTGCCTGCCTTGATATAATCGTTTGTTCTGAAATTTCAGAAGCTTCTGTTGATCACCCATCCATCAGTTATTTTATATGACTTGCGCGCAGTGCAAGTCATATAAAATAGGACTACTAAAAAAATCATGTCAACGCTCGTGTGGATCTGTAAACTCACAATTTTCTTTTTTATTTATCCCAGTCGGCCAAGCAAAGCTACAATGATGCATTTTTATCGTGTGCTTGTTATATTTAACCTCTGTGTATTCATTAGCGCTTGCGTAGTAGAAGTTCTGTTATTCCACAACAACTCGACCCGACACGATGGTGCAGTGGTTATGGTGCTCGACTGCTGACCCGCAGGTCGCGGGATCGAATGCCGGCCGCGGAGGCTGCATTTTCGATGGAGGCCGAAAATGCTCGAGGCCCTGTACTTATATTTAGGTAGACTTTATAGAACCCCAGGTGGTCAATATTTCCGGAGCCCTCCACTACGGCGTCTCTCATAATCATACGGTGGTTTTGGGACGCTTAAACCCCATCAGTTTTTATTCCACAACAACTCGCTATGAATCGTTCTGAGAAAATAGATATCAATCTACAATGAGAAGACGCAGTGCACAGCGCCCAAATAGTAGTTCTATATCACGTTTTCAAAATTACAAAACAATGTCATAGGCAACTATAAAATGACAGCAAACGCAAGATATTATTGACGCTATGCTGTAATGCCAGGAAACATATATAGTGCTTAAAAAAAACAAAACAAAAAAAAAGCAATCAATCAAAAACACTTGTCAGAAAGACCCATTGAAAAGCATTTTTAGAGATCATGATGATAAGCTTCATTAGCCCTCACAGGAGGATACAACTTTATTTAAAAGAAAATTCAGGGGTTTGGAGCTGGCCGCTTGTCTGCGGCGACCTCTTCTGCCCTTGCAACGACGGCTTTTTGCAGTTCTTCGTCGGGCAACCACATTAAGGTCTCCCATGTCGCTTCTGAGGGAGCTGGCAGAAGCTCTCTGGGTGGGGCAAGGCCCTCGCATTCCCAGAGGATGTGACGTTGGTTTGCTATGGCATTTTTATCACAAGCAACGTGAACGGATGCATATTCACGACCATGGATACAAGAAGCGTAATATTGCTAATCACGCGGTATATATGTTCACGCTGTCGCGAGCTATAGCTTTTATTGTCGTATGCGTGCACATGTAATGTGGACACAATTTCCTGCGAACGCTGGTTTCGGAGAACGGGTGGGACAAGAATCCTGATGTACTCGATTACGGATTTAGATGGTTGATGCTAACGCTTGACCGTAAAATTACGCCGTACACACATAATCATTCTGCAGACATATCGTATGGTAATGAGCAGCCCCACATGCGTGCGCAGTGTTCTGTATTAGGGAGGGCCAAGTTTGGCGAAGTCTCGCCACAACACCCACCCCCCACCGTTGGCAGGGTCCGAAAAGAATAACAAGAAAATCTGGCATTTCCACGAAGTGAATCATGACGAGTGGGCGAAGCACTGGGGGTCGTTCTTACCGTAAATCACCCGTGACATTGCCCAGTCGCGCATGTAAATGAGTGACGACGCGTGTGTACAGTATATACCAGGGGTCTCAAACTCAACTCAGCCTGCGGGCCGCACTCACGCAATTTAGTCCTGCAAGGGCCGGGGCTGTGAAGAAGCTAGAAGCGGGGGGGGGGGGGGGGGGGGTTCAATTTGCTTGCAAACGCTGCCATTTGAAAGAAAATTTTCCCACATCTCATATACAGGTAATTTCTGAGGTTTGATGCCAGGATTCCAAACACACGTCGATACCGATCTTGAAACTGACTCAAATCTGAACGCCGATTGTGAAATATAATTTTTGTTTCACGGTTATGTTTCAAAACAAAGTGAACACATGGGATGCCTCACGCAACAATGCGGTAAACCAGTCAGGTCTGTGTACCTCAGGAACATACTTAATAAGAACAATAAAACAAAATACCAGGAGCAAAGGCAGTAACGTGAGGGATGCGGGCCGCAACCGAGAGCCTGGCGGGCCGCATGCGGCCCGCGGGCCGCGTGTTTGAGACCCCCTGGTATATACAATGTGCTTTTGCCATTGAGCCGCCGCTTCCTGCGTCCTCAACCCCGGGGTAGCAGCTTGTTGTCGACGTTGCCGCTTGGCCTTTTGCGGGCGAGAGCGCGTTCACGATCGTTTTCATCCATGGCAGAAAGAGAATGTGAGGTCTGGAACGCGCTTATACTTCATGGTCATCAGCGTCATCGCCATCGTCATCTGGCCACGGCGGACAATGGGGGGGACAGATCTCGTTCATAAGATGCTTCGCATCTAAAGCACAAACAAGCTCCTCATGGATAGATGGATGGAAGAACTTTATTATGGCCCCCCGGAACGCGCTCTAGCCCGTTGCGGGCCGCTCCGACGTCGGAACAGAAAGACCGAGTCTCTCTGCTGCGTCGTGGGCCATTTGGACTGCCCATAGCTGTTCTTCAATTCCGAAGCTGGTAATAGAAGACTGCCATTAGCAAAAATGAAAATGATGCTGTGACGTACTTCTCTCAACGGCCTGCCATTGCTCCGGTTTTCCCGGGGGAAAGGTGGGAAGTAAACAGTTATTTCAAGGCTACGTCAGGGTTACGTTCAAGGCTACGTCCTCGGCCACCGTTATCTACAAAAAAAAAAAAAAAAAAAAAGCATGCGTGATCATAACGCTGCTCATTAAGAAATCGCGTGAGAGATTCGACTTAGCAAAGGCACGGGGCAGTAGATGTAGATGTAGATGTAGATCCTAAGCTTCTGGCTCACACCCACACTGGGGGATTGGCCAAAAATCGGGTAGCTTAAAAAAAAAGGATAATGAAAAAACTAGAAAAAAAGAGTAATTTCTCGTTTCGGGTAAAAAATAAGATTTCTTTTTAATTTTTTTTTCCTTTTTTTAAATACAAGAAAGTTCGGTCGAATTGGCTCTTATCGAATAGGAAATGAATGAATAATATAGAAAAAAATAGAATAATATAGAAAAAATTTTCAGGAGTCTAGTTTGGTTATCTGCAGAGCTTTGTAATCGTGGTTATTGTGTAAATCTCTTAGTCTGTTCTATAAAATCTTGCAGGGCCTCGCAGTATTGACGGCTCCCTTCCTCTTCTCCTCATATCATGGCTCACACCCAATGCGTGGGATTGGCCGAGTAGTAAGTGAATTTTTTCCAGTATTTTCTCTAATGTATTACTCGTAGAAGCTATAGTTAACTAATTTAATGAATTGAGATATGAATTATTGGTAATGGAATAATTAAATAAGAAGGATTTAGCTAGATACTCTTTTAGACTGACTGATGAATTCCTCAATGGCAAAGAAAACATCTCTGTGGCTGTAGCCCAGCTTTCTATAATGCCTACTGCAGGTACTGTTGCGAAATGTCCACTACGCCATAATTTATAACTTTGCGAATTAGCGAAGTATCCACTACGCGTCTGCGAGGCAACGCACGCACCTACGCAGCTACACGTTTTGTTAATGGCCGTTACTGATGACAATGATTAATTATATCTAAGCGCTTCGTAATGGGTTAGACGTGTTCCACGTTAAACGGTGTTCCAGGTTTGAACAGCAAATATCTCAAAAAGCAATTCCGCCTCTTGCTGGAAACTACGTGGGAAGAGTGTAGCACTCAGTTACAGGCAGGGGCGTAGGCAGAAATTTTTTAAATGCGAATGCATTTCTTAGTCGGGCTATGTCAGGCATCCGGCGTTTTCCGGCGTTGTCCGCGCGCCGGCAGGTGTTATCTCTCCGCTCTCACTCCCTCTCCCATAGCAACAGCTGCGGGCGCGCGCGCTTATCCTCGCCCCTAGCAACCGGAGCGTGTGGTGCGAGAGAGTGTAGGAGAGGGTAGGTGCAGTGCTTCGCCGCTCCTTCTCTCGACGTTCGCTCTCTCTCCTCCCTGCGCCCCACTCTCCCGTCCGCTCGCGCCTCACTCTCGACCGTTCGCTGGCTGGGCGCCTCTCAAGGCGATGGCAGAAGTCGGTGTCGGCGCAAGAAATGCATTCGCATTTCCTCACGATTTCCCTTCGGGGAGGTGGGGGGCATTTTTTTTGAGGAGGGGAGGGGCACCACTTTGATTTGAAGTGGGGCCCGGGCAGGAGATGTGGTCGAGTGTCATTTCGGGCTCTGTACGCTATGCGAAAACAAATTTCGGGGGGGGGGGGGGGGGTGGCAACGGCTCGGTGTGCCACCCCTGGGCTACGCCACTGGTAGCTACATGTTTCGAACTACAGAGGTTTTCTCTTTCTCGGAATCTTTCAGCTGCCTGGGCTACGAATTTCTCCTTGCCCTGTAATTGTGTCGCAGATTACTCCATTCGTCCCTCCCGCTCACTTAGATTTTCGCTTCGTCCTTATTCTTGGTGCGTTTCGTTTTCGTTTATGTGGAAAATAGTTCACCGGTGCGCGCGAATGTGTTTACTACTCATGGCGAAATTGCGGTTGCTTCGGCGCTACGTTTCCGCGGCCGATTACTTCCTCAATGTCGCGCACCATGGTCAGCGGGAGGAAGTCAGGGCTCGTATCGTCGAAGCGGCGTTCCGTCGCGACCGATGAGGAATTTCTCGAAGTTCCAGCGGACGTCGTTGCTGTCCTGGGGCGTGTAGAAGAGCACATCCTTCGGTTGAAACCGAGAGACTGGTGACGGACAGCGGCGCTGCGAAAGTGTAGAGAGATGAAAAAAAAATCACAGCATATCCACGGAGTGAATGATGATGAGTGGGCGAAGCTCCCGGAGGTTCATCGGTAAATCGCGAATCTTCCGTGAAATTCGCCCAGTACATCATCAAAGACGTGATGATGGTTGGTTGCTTGTGGTCAAACGATATGCATGTGAGACCATATCGCGATGCCATGTGTTGTATGGCATCGCGATCGTCATCGTCATCAGCGTCATCGTTATGACGCATAGTGGGTACATTCCATGTGGTGTGCCGTGATGGCAGCGTCATCGTCATCACACAGGACCTTGAAAATCGAGGTGGCTACTACGTACTACAAACTACAGGGGACGCACGACCCACGGCATAAGGAGCTTCGCCCCTAAAAGAAAAAAAAACGTTGTAAAGGCTTTTCTAATTTGAACTATTCTATGGTTTGACTGGGGCTTCTGAAGCAGTTTTTGGGCTCACTGGAAAGCACCATATTCAGGATCGAAGTGGGGATACTGGTAGTGACGCAACACGTTTAACATATATAGAACACAAAATACTATCGTATAAATCCGTAATCAACACAAAATTTTGAGGGAGAATAATAATATTCTTGAAACGAAACTCAGTCACGAATTTGTTACGGACTTTCAGAGGCCACTGGACGCATAATACCGGTCATGACTAATGTCCGCTATCACCGGCTAACTGTTGGTAAATAATGCTAGCTACTGTATATATTGTGCTGTATAGCATGTTGTACGGATGGCCAGTATTTGCTAACTGTGTAATGTTAGCTAGTGTATATAGTGTGCTGTATAGCATGTTGTACGGGTGGCCAGTATTGGCTAACTGTGTAATGTTAGGTGGTGTATATAGTGTGCTGTATAGCATGTTGTACGGATGGTCCAGTATTTGCTAACTGTGTAATGTTAGCTAGTGTATATAGTGTGCTGTATAGCATGTTGTACGGATGGCCAGTATTTGCTAACTGTGTAATGTTAGCTAGTGTATATAGTGGGCTGTATAGCATGTTGTACGGATGGCCAGTATCTGCTAACTGTGTAATGTTAGCTAGTGTATATAGTGTGCTGTATAGCATGTTGTACGGATGGCCAGTATTTGCTAACTGTGTAATGTTAGCTAGTGTATATAGTGTGCTGTATAGCATGTTGTACGGATGGCCTAGTATTTGCTAACTGTGTAATGTTAGCTAGTGTATATAGTGTGCTGTATAGCATGTTGTACGGGTGGCCAGTATTGGCTAACTGTGTAATGTTAGGTGGTGTATATAGTGTGCTGTATAGCATGTTGTACGGATGGCCAGTATTGGCTAACTGTGTAATGTTAGCTGGTGTATATAGTGTGCTGTATAGCATGTTGTACGGATGGCCAGTATTTGCTAACTGTGTAATGTTAGCTAGTGTATATAGTGTGCTGTATAGCATGTTGTACGGATGGCCAGTATTTGCTAACTGTGTAATGTTAGCTAGTGTATATAGTGTGCTGTATAGCATGTTGTACGGATGGCCAGTATTTGCTAACTGTGTAATGTTAGCTAGTGTATATAGTGTGCTGTATAGCATGTTGTACGGATGGCCAGTATTTGCTAACTGTGTAATGTTAGCTAGTGTATATAGTGTGCTGTATAGCATGTTGTACGGATGGCCAGTATTTGCTAACTGTGTAATGTTAGCTAGTGTGTATAGTGTGCTGTATAGCATGTTGTACGGATGGCCAATACTGGCTAACTGTTGGCTAACGTCGCATTTTGTTCGTGTACTTAGTTTTGGGGCATGCCAAAGACCCTCAAGCGGTCAAAATTTAGCGCCTCACTACGGCGTGTCTCGTAATAATACCGCAGTTTTTGCACATCAAAGCTGATAACATAAATTGTTATTTCGAGCGTACGTTTTTTTCAGTGAATCATACGCGACTTGAACCGGTTGCCACATGATTTTGTGTTCACAGGTGTTTTCTCTTTTTGCACTGTTGTGCAAGACTTACTGTTTTTTATACTATTTCTCGAGTGCGTCAGTAGTGTGTAATTGATTGACTCTGTGCAAATTTCCTGTGCTTTCATTGTTTGCCGGGACTGTTTTTAAGCAAAAAGATGACTGTGAAGCGTTTGTGTGCATTGCTTATGTATGCAGTGTGTGTATAGAAATCTGTCTCACTTTTATTTTTTTGCCGTATACAATAATGTACTCAAAGCGCTGCAGGTGCGTAATTAAATATAAAAATGGTCGATGTCAAATCACATGCCACGTATCGCCGTTTGAGTGTAAACAATTCTGCCCAGAATATGCAACTTGTACTTGCCTTCAGGTAAGTGTACAATGGATGCTCTAGAATACCGTTCACTGCTATTTTCTTCGTCAGGGGAAATTTAGGCGTGAAGTTGTTGCCTGGCCGCACGTAACGGATGCCGTTCAGAATCTCCAGATTTTTGCCGGGCTCTTGCTGCATAGTTGTGAGAAGAAAATTTGGTGGGCAAGGCATATACAGAATTTATTTCAGCTACAACAAACTTGTTCAATGTGGAAGGGATTACATTAGCTTTTCGTATCTTATAAATATACTACCATAAAAAGCAGACATTACCCCAAAGGAAATCGCAACGCCCGTGTGCCTAAGTGAAAAGAGAAATACTTTGTATTTACTAGCGTTAGGAAACATGTTCGAATTGTGAAACTGAAACTATGCAGTGTGATGAAGTAATGTCTGTTAAGTGAAAATTGTGAAAACAGGGCCAAATTCAAGATATCAGGCGCTGAAGTTTGCTAAAGCATGCCTGAAAAACAGTTTAGATAATTACATACTGCTACACGCTCGTTCCTTCAGAATGTGCTGGCTGGAAGGCTAATGCATTTTGCAGCACAAATTGAGGTCTATCTATCTATCTATCTATCTATCTATCTATCTATCTATCTATCTATCTATCTATCTATCTATCTATCTATCTATCTATCTATCTATCTATCTATCTATCTATCTATCTATCTATCTATCTATCTATCTATCTATCTATCTATCTATCTATCTATCTATCTATCTATCTATCTAAAATATGAGTTTGGAGTTTCTGCTTAGTGGACAGGCCCTAACCACTCTCAGCTTCAATCGCCCACTAAAGTGCATTGGCGGGCTAGTTGGTTTATCATGCTAAGCTTCTACAGCGCGACTGGACGCGGACGGAGAGGAACACGCAAACACACACACAGCAGCGCTGTGTGTGTGTGTTTGCGTGTTCCTCTCCGTCCGCGTCCAGTCGCGCTGTGGAAACTTCGCCCACTAAAGCACGCGCACATAAACGACTAATTAAAAAAGTAGTAAGTAACGTTTTACATCGCTACCTACAGGCATTCGGATTTCTCATGTAATAATATTCACATTTTTTCATAAATAAACCTGCAAGGATGGTAATGACGCATTCTATCACAGGCAATTTGTAAAAGCGAAAAACTTAACACAAAACCTAGTCATACTAACACGAAGAAGCAAAAAAAAAATCTTTTAGTATAGGTACCGATTGTGTAGTCTTTGCTAAAGGTCTTTTTTTGTGACGTTCTTCTGCAAGCCCTACGGCACTTGTTGCGATACACTAGCCTTTCTGGACGACCGTGATTTGAGCGCTATTCTTGTATTTTTTTTCTGGATTTCTTATTTCATGTGTGTGTGTGTTTTTTTTTACTTTCTTTCTCTTTCTCTACGTCCTTTTTCCAATCCCTATTTCTGAACCACAGCGCTGGGTAGCGAAGCGGATGCCACAATATCTGGCTAACCTCAACCCACTGCGCGCTAGTCGCGTCTCTCAGGAGTCAGGACTCTTAATAAAGTTTGACCATCCATCCATCCTGCTTACCTCTTGTCACTCTCTCGCTAAATGTTGAAAGGTATCTCCGTGGGTTATTTCCAGTAGACTGATTATGGCGGTAGAAATCAGATATTTCACAAATGAGTATGGTTACTGATGTGTCTTACAACATGCACCAGTGGTATTCCTACGCCAAGTGGATAACGTCTAAGTAAGTTCTCGGTAATAACATAGCAATACCGACAATAATTTGTGATAGCTTACCGGCCTCCGATATATCTAATAGAGTAAATAGTAGTCAAGATCGCCCCCATTTTTTTTCTAAATACACAAAGTCCGTTGGCTGAATAAAGGACACGCCGGGTATGTGAGTGTTCTGCTCATAATAGAGCTCGTAGTCAATGCTGGAGTGTCTAAACTATCAGTGAAAAAGAATCACGCGAAGATTTCGCATAAGTTCTAGAAGACTTGCGGAACACGTGCGCAGCTCGCCATCTCGTAGGCAGGATGTATCGCGCTTGGTAGGCCTAATCAGCTGCGTTGGTTTTAACAGAAAAGACCGGAGAAAAGAAATCGCTGAATGAGTCAGTGAATACAGTAACGTGTGCACGCACAAAGACTCTAATCCGCATAGAGACATATGTAAAGAATATTGTTTGTACCTTCATATTTATATACGCTGAGCGTGCATTGCGACGTTCCTACCACGCTAACACGCAGTATACGCTCCACGAAAAAATGTACTGTAGTACATTTTGCTGCACAAGCTTGCTTTGTTCGAACCTGACTAAATCGACGACTTGGCGCGCCCTCGCTTATGCATCGCACGTCTTGAACTCTTTTCGTCGTTTACGGGTGTGTTTCGTTCATGGCGAGAAAGTTTACGTTGGCAGGTAATAAGACAGGTTCAAGCCCAAGTTATGAAATGATTCTGTAACTGTCTCAAACACGTCTCCGCGACGTGATTAAATTTGGTGTCCCAAAGAAAAAAGTTACAAAAACAGCACATCACGGCTTTCATTTCACAGTTCCCGTGTGCTAACCTTTATAAAGAAAATCTCCAGTACATCAAATGCGCAGCTAGGAATTGGCGACTTCGTTCTTCTGGGAGCGTACTTCATTTTCCGTGGTGTGTAAGACATTCTGCTGAGCAGCCATCATCTTTAGGATAACTATTTCGCGTGCATCGTTTTATACTTCGATGCTGTCTCCGCGAAGCTGCTGCTTTTCGCGTTGCCGTGAGAAGCGGAGCGAGACGATTTAAGCCGTCAACGGGTGTGTAACGCACCCTGTATGCGCGTAAATACAAAACGCTGCTGGTACACCAGCGCTCACCTTGCCGAACTGGTTGCAGGGAAACCCAATCACCGTAAAGTTCATGGCTCCCAAATTTCTCCTGCACCGCATTCAGTTCCTTGTAGGTGTAGGTGAGCCTGCAGTAGGTGGCCACGTTGACCAGTAGCAGAACGTGGCCTCGGTACTGAGACAGGTTCATTATACGCTCACCAGAGAGTTCGGAGATGTGGAAGTCGTACACTGACTTGGTGTCGGCTTGGCGTTGGTCGCAGTCCACCTTTCGTGGTTGTTGTCCCGAAAGCGCTGCCATAGCAGAGCACACAACGGTCAGCGTTAGCAACGCTATCATGCTCAGCCAGTTGTATCGCCGATGAGGCGCAAACGCGTAACAACGACTCCAGGAGTATGCACGCACTGTTCAGTAATGGCCGCACGCTGGCGCTGACTGCCGCAGGGCTGCTGCGTCACGGACAATATGTAAACACGCCTGGCCGCATGGCATTGTTAAAGCTTGCCGGAAGAAGCGATTGTACCTTGGTCAAAGGCACATCTGTGCTTCTTGAGCTGTTACGAGACAATATGTATTGAGCCTTACAGGACGCGTCCCAGGGCACACAAAAGGAAAATCGTAACACAACATGCGAGTGGACTCTTATAAGAAGGCGTGTTTTCTCGCTAATACTAAGTGAACCGAACGCTTTGCGCTGGATTCCTAAGTGGTGTACAATGAACGTCCCTTTATAATGAAACCCATTTGCTGTCGAAAATACGAGACAAGTTCAAGTCATTCACACTCGAAAGGTTATCTGTATATAGTTTTATTTAAACAGTCTCTGTAGATCTGATTTTTTTTTCTCTCTCTTCAGCTCTTGCTTCTCAACCTTATATTTTCGTACTCCTACTTGGTTTTCCCCCATACAATCCATATTTCTATGCAGCTGCGCATGCTCATTTGGAACTTCCCCATAATCAGTTGTGCTGCTGATGGTATGTGTCGCAATCTTGCAGCGTCATCACTTGCTCCGTGACTACTGGTTGCCATTAACTACTACTTTATAGCAACTACTCAGAAAGAGATATGCTTCTTGCTGAACTAATGTCGCAGTTGCTGTGGACATCGATGCGATTATCATTCAAACATTGTATTGAAAATATCGTACTTGTGCGGACACCTTTACCTGTCTTCAATCTTCATTCAATGAAGTCACTCACTCCGGCTACATCGTACGACATCCACAGTCTCCGTGACCAGCCAAGTTTCCTATGACACTCGCTCACCAGGGTCGGACGTGACAGTGATAACATGACGGCGACGCAGTAATGAAGATCTAATGGCGAATGAAAAATGTATGTAGTGGAATGACAAAAGTTAATGGATGACAAGAGGGTGACAACGAAGGTCTGACGACGACAATATGACTAAGCCAGTGGCGCACACTCGGTGAACCGAGTTTGGCGTGAAAAATGGCGTTATATATCATGACGGATACATTAAAGTTCTTGAGCATCCTAAGAATGAAAATGGCATAAACAATAACCGTTGTCGTCCTGATCACATAGGGGAAGAGGCCTGTGTAATAACTATTTGGCCCGTATCTAGCTTCTGCGGAATTTCCTGCCGCCAGCTCGAACAGAACGGGTAGTTGAAGAAGTGAACACCTAACAACCTAATAACAATATTATCGGTGGTCTTACGCGCTTACTGCCTCTAACATTAAATAAACAGTTTTCTTAGAATAAACCATTTACACTGTTCCTTTTGTTTAAAAATCTTGTTACGTGTTTCAACAAGCAATTCTACATGATCCTGAAATACATGTTTTCATATTGTATAATGATTAATAATGTCACGCTACTGTTGCTGTGTGTCAAATGGTGAGAAAGCCTTCGTCAAGCTTTTTGCTTTCGCACCACAGTATCACTGTTGTGACTGTTGCAATGTCTCCTGTGATGTCGAAATAAACTGAATTGAATTGAAAACCACGATATGATTCTCAAACACGCCGAAGTGGAGGACTCCGAAAATTTACCCAATGTGGTGTTCTTTAACGTGCACCTACATCTACCTACACGAGCCTCTAGGAATTTCGACACCATCAAAATGCGACCACCGCGGCCGGGTTTTAACGCACGACCGGTTTCGGGGTACCAGCCGATTACTGTAACCCCTGTACCACCAGGCGGCCATGTCAACACCTGTGACCTGGGATCGCACTGTATAATTTCATCCAGAAGGTTTGAAACGCGAAGAACGACTGCAACAACTGATTTATAAAAAAAATCAATACATAATTCAAGTACGAATTTTGTTATCGACATGTCAAGAAACAACAGAGAAGACAGCGTTGTTCACTTAGTGTCCAGCGTGGTATCTGTGTTCTTATGCGAAATATAACTTGGCTTTCAGTAATTAATGACCCCACATTTGCCATTGAATGGGATACCGGAGTTAGTCAAACGAAGGAGAGAAAGAAAGAGAAATAGTGCCGTTAACAAGAACATGAACACATCTTGCTGCATCTACGAGAACCACGACACTCACGGTGATCGCACATACAAATGGTCCCTGCATCTCCGCGTACGCGCACACTTCTTAAGCCCCATAAGGGCCTCATTAAGAGGTAACTCTACTTCTGGGGCACTTGTCAAGTATCTATACCGTGTTTTTATTCATTCGTGGTTTGGTTGGTTTCACTTAATGCCTATGCATTATTTAAGGAAGTACGCTCTGTACAAGGAGCGCCTTCGTTTTTGTCGAAGTGATACGGATACTTGCATTTTAAATCAGGTGTTATGGGAGGATCAACAAAAGCGTTGCAGGTGCTCACTCTAATGGTTAGCCAACTGAAGCATTGCGTGGAAACGTACGCGAAAAAGAAAGAGGGGATTGCGCAACTACGCATTCCTCACTGCAGGCTGGGATATTTTGAAAGCTTCGCCGTGGAAAGCGGGCGGTGATGCTACAGCATCGTTGCATTCCGAGGAGCGATCGTGGGATTGAGCAAACAGGTCAGACGACAAGGGTTGAAAGTTGGGCGAGTTGGTACGGTAACATCTTCAGAAAAACTGCGCAGCAGGGCGAGAAACAAAGAAAGAATTGACGAACAACCGCTGTTTACGGATTTCTTTGTTTCTCGTCCTGCTGCGCAGTTTTTCTGAAGAGGTCAGATGACGCAGTTTTCATTTCGCAGAGCCGCAGTACGACGGCTGCGTACATATTTGTACGCGAACGGCGAGCAAATAAAAGTAAGGGAAGTGATCACTTGAATTTTAAAGAGACCTTGGCTGTTCGCAGCTGAACAACCCAGGTGAATTCAATTAATGATCACCCGAAAACACATGGTCTTTGACCTTACCAAAGGGAGCATACTGCGTGCAGCTCTGCCTCTTTCTTGCGTAAGGGCATGTTATCATGGATGTAGATGTCCCTATGATCCATCAAGCGTGGCCTTCTGTCAATCAAAGATCATCTAGCGGTTCTTAAGCATCATCCGGGATCCTGTAAAGTTTACTATGATCACCAGTTGGCAGCTGCGAATAGGGGGTATGCACTGAGCCTTGATCCGCAAGGGGGCAATACCATCGCCGCGCCATTTTGAAGGTCCGTTCGTACGCGCCGTCTTGCTGTCGTGCTTCGGCGTGCACGGGGTGTTCTGGAGGTCTCTAGACATCCAAGTTGACGTACGGATCTCGGACACAGCGCGTGCAGCGAGTTTTATGCGCATGCGGCGAGCGCGCGGACCTCAAAAATGGCGACTCCGACGCTAGCGATCCTCGCGGATGACGTCGAGTGCATACCTCCTATATCAAGCTACTGGCTGCATTAAAGACGGTTTTTAAAAAGTCATATGACGGTATAATGTGGCTTGGCGATAATTAGGTAAGGTTTCCGCACGCAATGCCCTTTTACTGCATGCATAGGCGTGCGCACGAGGGGGGGCAGAGGGGGCGGCCGCCCCCCCCCCTAGTCACCTAAGAAGGGGGGGCGCGAAGTCTGCCCCATACATTGACTTAATAGGGAAGGGGGGCGCTGCGACGAGTCTTCGCCCCCCCCCCCCCCCCCCCCCCCTGAAGGGGAACCCCTGCGCACGCCTATGACTGCATGTGTTATATAGGCTTCAAAACATGTTAATTAGTCTAAGTCGTTGGGAGAAATCCCGAGCGGTTATATCATTGTCATTTCATGAAAAGTAGAACTTATGTGCATTTTTGATACCACCATATATTATGCATAGGGGCAGGCTTTAGAAATTTTAAAAAAAATTAGAACTCTGAACCGTGATTCAGAGAAACGTTTACCCCCCAACTTCTCCCTCCGATTTTTTTCTTTTTTTCTTTTCTTTTTTATTCTCGGAATACCTCTTCCCTCTTCACTAACACAATTCGTCACGACGCCCCCCCCCCCCCCCTTCCTGCTCCCCCGCATCCACAGTTGCCCCCTCCCCTTCCTTTGTTCGGATTGGAGGAGAGGGCACGAAGCATATGCACTCTGGCGCTGACGAAATCAATTCCTGCCTTGACCTCTTGTCGAAACCGTTGGCTAAAGTACACAACCACTGTTTACGGATTTTTTTCATCAAAGGTCTTGCGTGTAACGCATGTATGATTTCGAACGCTATTCTAAAACTAGGCTTTAGGTACGATGCCTGCTGTGGATATTGGTTTGCCAGAGCTAAATGTGTTACCTTTAACGGTTTAAAATGGCCTGTCAAAAAGAACGCGCAAGAAAAATGAAGAGACACCAGTGCGACTGGTTTTTCCTTGTTCCTTGCACGCGGTGTTATGGTTACGCAGCTGCCTGTACGCAGCTGCGTAACCATAACACCGCGTGTCATAAAGCAGTGTTCGAAACGCTATATACTCGGCTCTTATTTGACCGGCACACTTTGTAATAAGCGCACAGCGCTCATGCATTACGCATGAACACATACAGCCAAGCTCCGACATATTCTGTGGTGTTGAACAATGTAAGGACACTGCATTTTCTTTTCTTGCAACTCACGCTGTGTAATGATGTCTGTACGCTCCAGTTTTATAAATAATTAATCGGGGCACTGTTAAATTTAACACGGCGTGCGAGCGTTTACAGTAGCGTGGCAGTATTTCCTAGTGTTTTACGCTTTCATCGCAGTCCGGGCAAAATGAAAACTACGTTAATTATCATGGCGGTATGAAATTATTAGGATTTTTATAGTAAGCCTCAACAGCTTCTGCATTTTAGATCATTACGTTTAAAGAGCACTCGAAAAGGTTCATTATTTGTTTTGTAACTTAACATATCTCACAGTATTAACATCCTTGACCACAGACAGTGGACAATGCAAGTTGGTTTCCTTCACGCAATGCACTCGAAGATATTTTAAAGCTGGCACGAGTTGGCTACCTCCAGCACAAGTCGGGCGCTGCACTTCTGACAAACCTTTGATGTTAGCGATGTTTTCGATGACCGTGTGTATTTCCAAAGGGGAGTGATTTTGCACACCATGGGACGCCTGCATGCTTCTATCCCTAAGGGTATCTTGGCCTTGTCAGCGATGTGTTTAGAAAAAAAAAAAACGCGAACGATTCAGAGTAATTCTACTCTACTTTTGGAGAACATGCAGCTTTCACGGTGTAACAGGTAAGCTCTCCCTTCTTCAAGACGACTGTGTTAAAAAAGAAAAAAAAAAAAACAAATTTATCACACGCGATTCATATATCTAGACCACCTGGCAAGAGCGAAGAAAACTTCTACAAAGGAAACTTTATTGAATCAATAGACGTAAGCGCTACAGGCGCTTGCACACTAACTATATATTGCGTCAGTATAACAAGCGCTATAGACGCAATCTTACGCAGGCTGCAATAATACACTCTACGCTACCAAGCAACTATAGAAGGTGAAGCGTGTTAACGAAGGCATCATACCTCCCAAGGAGGCCGAAAAAATGGGAAGGGTGTAGCATGGGGAGGTGGTTAACCTCTTTATTTTACCCTGCTCAGTATAGCACTGCCGGAAAAGCCCGCTTTTCTTCACGTAAGACAAAACATCACGCATCTCCGCGAAGTGAATCATGACGAGTGGGCGAAGCTCTGGGTATCGTATGGGCGAGTAACCGTACGTTACCCGAGCGTTGCCCCATATAATGTAAACTGAGTGAGATAAAGTGACATAAAGAGTCGACGACAAAGCCAGGTCCTAAGGTCCATAATGTATACGTTGAAGTCGCCGACTAGTGTAGAGGGTTTGTGCTTGTAGGTGCTTCATATTGTTCTGTCACAATTATGATTGATATTAGCCTATTGTTAAACCTTTTTTTTTTTTGTCCCGCATCCACGCATCTCCCCGTGACAGACAACGGACACCGTGGACGCACAAGCCTCGGCCCTAAGGTGCTTCGCCCAGCTCGTCAACTAGGCATCCAAAAACAATTTGTTAAATTCTATGTAAGGCTGGGAACGCTGCACGCTGTGGCTGTCGACCACCTTCTGCCTAGCACCGACGTCTCCAGGTGACGTGCATTGTGACCAATAGTTCCGATTGGGCAAACATGCGATTATTCCTTTGCTACAGCGATGTAGCTCAAACTCCAAAGGTCCGCCAAATATCCACAAAGGAAAGTTTATTGAAGCGCTGGAGGCGTTTATACACTATACTCCGTTTCACAAATCAGGTGCAACGATGTGGAGGCTAGCGCGACTTCTTGCAATAGATGCGTTCGCATTAAAGGAGCACTGACAGAAAATTTCGAAGGCGAGATAATGAGCGAGATAGATTTATGTGGAGACATACACAACATCTACGAGATATCAAGGGCAAATATAGCCTAGAAAATATTTAAAATCAATTTTAAAGTGCACGCCGCGCGACTGAGCGAGATGCGGAGCCCCTCGCGACGCCGACATCAACGCAGGGGCAATGTAAACAAACGTACGTCACGAGTTCGTGTTGGGTGGTTGATGGCACGCGCCTTGCGCTTGCGCTACATGCGATTCTTCCTCCGTGCCTGCGGCTTTGCGTGTGCTGGCTGTGCTGGCTGTCAGTGCGGCGCCCGCTCGCGCACGCTCTCACGCGCGGCGCCCACGTCACAGTTTTGCGTGGTCACGTGGCCAGCTGTGTTTACCTTGCCCCCGGAACTGCTCCTGCCTAGATAGGTGCTCTTTGAAACCGAAACTGAGACTGGGCGCTCTAGAAACGTCTCTAAATAAATAACCACCGCGCACTTGCGCAAACGAGGTTTTCAGCCGTGTAAGTGGGTCGTAAGCTACCTATTGAAAAAAAAAAAAAAACACATTTTCAAAATTTTTGTGTCAGTGCTCCTTTAAGAAATAGGCCAATGTTCTCACCACCCAGTAGAGAATTTTCGTTTTTACGGCGAGTAGTAATTGAAGAGGTTTTGTGCCTTAAAAAAACAAACGCAATCATACGTGTGATATTATGCAGCTGGGTCGCTGAGCGTGTATTTGCTTTCGTTCTTAAGTATTTAATTTGCAGCTAGTCGCGATCGACGCGTCACACGGAGGCTCATGCTCGGCTCGCGCGAGCGTTTACTGCGTTTACAACGACGAAAGCCGACCACGAGATGCGCGGAGTTATAGATTGTGCTGACCTTTTCAAAGCTCCTTGGTGCTGACCGAACTTCATGCGTAGCGCCCACAGTGTTGCACATGATGTGTGAAACGGGGTATAGATACTTATGAATGACGTCAGTATAACCAGAGCCAAGAGGTTTGAATGACTCTGGTCTCTGGTATAACTTATAGCAATGCCTCCTTTACTAGATGCCTGCGACTTCACTCGCTTTCCCATTGGGGCGAGAGGTCCCTCGTAGTTCAGTCTAGTCTCCGCAAGGAGCGCTCGCAGTCGACGCTGCTTTCGGTAGCGTCGGAAGTGACGCCATCACAGCCATTGTCGCCGCGTCTACGGCTGACGCTGCCTCCGGGACTGCTATGCTCATTACTTTAATCTCGGAGGCATAGAGGTTTGAAGCGGCCACCGCAACGAGCGCTCGCAGCCGACACCCCTTTTGTGGAGCGGAGGAGGAGGGAACAGGTGATGACTGGGAACCAGCTTTTCGGATTCACGTCGCAGGTATCTTTCTAGAGGAGGCATTACAACTTTTCTTGGAAATGAAGGGAAAGCTACGGAGGCGGAGCTACAGCCCAGTACTCCTACGCGAAGTAGTCCGATACGGCGACGCGCGTTTCGCGCCGCTGTTTCGGGCCACTCAGGCTTTTTTCGTGCATAGCGTCGTATTTTCAGCGCAGCCTAAGAAACACTAGGGTCTTTAGAATTACGTATCTATGTATTTTCTATTAAAGGAACACACCACCTAATACATACGTATTGATGTTGCGCCTCACATATGCGTAACGTTTTTGATCGACAATGTTCACAAGTATGAACGCAGCCGCTTGTGCAAGATGGCTGGGCGTTCAGCAAGTGCTTAAACTTTGGCCGAGTGGCTGTATCGGGTGACAGACAGACAGATAGAAAGACAGACAGACCAAAATTTCTGCGTTGAAGTATCCCAAGAAAGACTATCGTCTTCAAAAGAGAAGATACTCCAAACAACGCGCGGAGCGGGCGTCCACTCCGCACGTCTGCTACCTCCATCGAACACGTGACGACGGCAGGAGAAAGCGCTGATAATATGCGAGAGCTAAGTGAAAGAGCTCTCGCACCATCGTGCCGACACGATATCCACGCGCACGATGACTCGCACTTGGAGGGCAAAGAGGTTTTTTCATGGACGCACAGTGTGTTTGGCTACTAAAGCATACAAACGAAACGGACGCACTGGTCCCCTTCGTTCAATCGGCTGGAATGGGAAGGCAAATAAAATGCGTGTGCCGTGCGAATGGGGACTCCCGAATAATTGAAGCAGTCATCGTGTATGGGTTCCACCTGATTTTTATATGCTTGCCTTCGCGCAAAACACCCAGTTTCTGAATGAACTAATTTTGCTGCCTCTTTTCTAGCTAATGAAATTTGGCCTACCGCGAAGCTCTTTCTGATTGCCAGTTCCCTTGTGTATTTGTGAAGCGCAAGCGCAGCTGTCTTCGGATTTACTTAAATAAGTTTCGAATAATCCGTGAGCTTCCAGTGACACAAGGTTTTCGACCGCAACGGAGCTTCGATGTATCGAATTTCGATCCTGAACTTAAGCGCAATGCTTTTGCTATACGTAGAAAACCTCAACAGGGCTAACTTTTGAAGAAAGCGCAGCAGAGTTGTGCTGTAAGTATGCTTGCTCTGACTATTGCACGCACTGATCAGATCAGATCACTGAACTTTATTAAGTGCCACGCGAATTGCTGGCATGGGCCGGGACCCCGCCTAGGCTTTGGCCCAGGGTTGCTGGTCATCTATCTTTTTACCTCAAGAGTTTAGATATGCGTATATTGCGCTCGGCATCACTTTTAGGTATCGTTCAATCTGAAAGGGGATGCAGGATCTGATGTAGTGTGTCCATGCGTAGATGATGCCACCAACTAAACTTCTGCATTAGATGGCGCCTTCCATAGCTTTGAAACACTTAAGTTATCGGATCCCCCCGAAATAATTAGCAATAATAGTATTTTTATACGAACAAGTTTCAGTTGCTGCCGTGTCGCAGCTGTATATTTAGGCTTTCTTGGTAGCACTACCGGGAGATTCACTCTACTCTGGGACGTCTCTCTGTATGTACACAGGTGGTCAAAAGTTTGCAGGCCACGCTGTCATAGAAATACATGGGACATCGGATTGCACTGACAGACCGCACACTGCTTGATCTTATGTATAAATACACCTATCCTTTCCTGTCAATAAATCAGTTGTAAGCAGCGCACCGCGTGTCCCGATCTCTTCTTCCGTGTCCGCGTGTCGTCATTTGTTCAATACTATTTTATGATGCATTGCCAACTCGTCCAAATTGTCACCTTGACTTATTACGGGAACACATACGAATACATATAGCGTGGCATAAACAGCGAGGCCACCGATAAATTGAGTCGGAAAAATCGGTAGCTCCACGTACGTACCTCAAATTTTCGTCAAAGGTTGTTTTAGCGATGCAAGCTACCATGTCAAGTTTCAAAGCGCAGATTGAAATTTGGCACGAAGATTTGACGACTGTAATTTTGGTAATTGTGCACAGGAAAAAAAAAAGGCAGTTGAATTACAAGGAAAGTTGCTCTTTAAAGGAGGTAACTGAGGCGTTACAAAATTACAATAAAACGTAATTGATTACAAATAATCCATTACTTCTAACGTGTTACGTACAAGTCTGCTCTTAGCTGACCTTTGACGTCAAGCTTAGGTGACACAACAAAAATAACAAAAATTGCGGATTACTAAAACAAATATATAAAACACGCCTGCAAGCATTTGATATATATATATGCAAGCTATATAATCAAGTTATATTGTTTTACGGCCACTGATCGTTACGTTCCAAAGTAAATGCGACACTCCGACGCGTTGCGTCGCTTTGGGATTTGATGTTGGACGCACCGTCGAGGTATGCCTAGCTTCGCTACCGTATACTGAAAGCTTGTTTAAATAGCTGTGGATGAAAAAAACGAGCAAGCAACGACGGACACAGAAAAAGAAGACGACAGGCCGAAGCTGGAACTAACAACTAAAATTTATTGCAGGAAACAAACCATTTAAAACTGTCGATAATCAACCAGCGCATGCGCGGGAGTCATTACAAAAGCACAACTCAAAAACAAAATCGCACTCCAAATCACCAGAAATTGAGCACCTTAGGAAGTTTACTTCCTTGTCACTGAGGCCTACAGCACGTGTTTCCTTGCGTTGCAATGTAAAAAACTTCCCAAACCTCCCTTCCTGGCTTGCTTTTTCCGCGGCTTAAAACACTGGAGCTATCATAGATCGGCGTGCACCAACACTGTCTAACATGACGTGGCAAATGTGCTTCGTCACAAGTCGAAAATTAGGCCTTGTGTTTTCTTAGGCGATGGTTAATATAACGGCCTGGTTTACCAATGTACTGTACTCAGGGATCGAAACGGGACCATTGAGGGCTAAGTAACGGACATACTTTCGTTTCCACCGTCTTCACTTCGGTCCATATCGGCGTAATTTCGACTGGAACGCGTAGACAAGGGCCAAAATTACTTTTAGAGACCAGATTCGTCGCGAGATGACGTGGTTATCTCGAGCAATTGCGCATACCAGTCTTTATAGTAAAAAAAATTTGATGTCGCGTTCATACAGATAGCTACAAGAGAAAGGGATGCAATAAACTGCCTGTGTCACACAGGATACAAATTTCACAGTATGGTTAGTACCACATCCCTTCTTTCTTTCTTTGCTTCCTTGTATTGTCGCCTTCTTTTTCTGTGTCCGATGGTCCTTGCTTAATGAGAACTAACAGACAATAATGCCAAGCAAGGTATAGGGGATGTTATTAGTAGTAAATGTAATGTAAATGTGAAGAAAGAAAAGGGCACGAAAAGATAACTTGCCGTGGGCAGGGACCAAACCTACGACCTTCGAATAACGTGTCTGATGCTCTACCAACTGAGCTACCACAGCGGCCATCCCCCCCGTCCGCACTATGGGGTATATATGTGCATTTAAACGTTGGAGTGTCAGTCGGCGCCGCCAGTAGCCATGACGGCGAGTGTGGAACACTCTTTTTTTGCCTGTTGGCGTCACGTAGAACGTGATCTTATTACGAGCTGGCAGCTGACGCAGGTTCGGTCCCTGCCCACGGCAAGTTATCTTTTCGTCCACTTTTCTTTCTTCACATTTACATTACATTTACTACTAATAACATCCCCTGTACTTTCCTTGGCATTATAGTCTGTTAGTTCTCATTGATATTGTGTCTAACAAAGAAAAAAAGAGCCCTTAAAATTGCCACTTGGTCGTTGCTTGTTTTTTCCATACAATCATGCACCAATTCACCCAACTATCAACCTTGCCGCTTAACCCTTTCTGTCCCGAATTAACTGTTTTCAATGTAAGCAACTAGTTTTCACATTTGGAGATGCACGATCGTGGTAGTCCAAAAAAACTGAAAAAACTCTTTGTTCACACTTTTCAGTGAAGAGTAATTAATGTACCAATTAATTTAATAAATAATTATTATTTAACAATAATTCCATAATTTTTCGTTCATTTATTACTTAAAATGTTATCTAGATAGGATAGCATAATGTCCAATAGCCAAAATTCAAATGTCTGGCGCAGAACTAAAATAAATGCCCTATCTCTGCACGGTGAAAGACGCTGCCTCAGCGAAATGCGCGAACAGCACGACCGCTTCTGTAATTTCTTCGTTCAGACGTGACCTCGCTGTATTGTGTGTACCATGTTGACACCACATGTAGGGCAGATGCTAAATACGGGCTCTTGAGGAAGAACAACGCTTTATCTTTACCAGATGCTTGCTGACTGACCTACATAATTTATGATTCCAATTGGAATCACTGGGACTGAAAGGGTTAAATAATCACGCGAAGTTCACCATCATGGTGTGCCTTAGGCCATAGTTCTGGCTCGTCAGTCTCCCGTAATTAAAAGAAAAGTATCCTGCGTTTCGTAAAAGCTGCCAGAACGAAGAGACGAAGACAGCGTTGGATTTCGATAAGCAGACCTCTAAGAATGCGCATTTTTTTTTTTTTTTTGCAGATGTTGACAGGGAAGCGATGACGAAATTCCTCGAATGCGCCATGGTTGTTCTTCCGGAAAAAGTACGTACTATGCATTGATTCCCGTGCAGGAGGTGGAGGTGAGGCGGTATTCTTAATGGTTAGTGCTGCTTTTTATTCAAAGCTTGATGACGAAAGCACTGATTGTCCGCCGCGGTGGTATAGTGGTTAGGGTGCTCGGCTGCTGACCCGAAGGTCGCGGGTTCGATCCCGGCCGCGGCGGTCGCATTTCGATGGAGGCGAAATGGTAGAGGCCCGTGTACTGTGCGATGTCAGTGAACGTTAAAGAACACCAGATGGTCAAAATTTCCGGAGCCCTCCTCTACGGTGCCTCTTATAATCATATCGTGGTTTTGGGACGTTAAACCCCAGTTATTATTATTATTAAAGCACTGATTAACTACAGCACTAAAGAACGCTTTCGTGCGGGCGATGACTGCATTAAATATACGAAGTTAGCACTATTGTTTTCTCTATTCCTGTCTGCGCCCACTGCATTCTGCTTTGCGTCATTTTTGTTGGCGTAATATTTATTGGTGTTTTTTTTATGACGTCATTTTTGTTGGCGTTTTTCATTTACGATTTCTCTTATGTTCCTTTTAGTTTGTTTTTTTTTAGAAAACTGCAGTTTCATATTTACAATTTACACGTATGTCAGGTTTCCAGCGTACTTCAATTGTTGCACAGTTTATTCGCCTTCATTCACGGACGTTCACGATAATGTTGCTCCTTGATGTGTGCTCTAACAGGAGGTCCGGCTCATTCTCCGCTTTCGTGTATCATATTTAACCTATCACATGTATTTCGAAAACAAAAGTTTCAAAGCTAGAAGGTATAATCAGTTCTTATCTGCAACTTTCGTTTCTCTCTCACATTTCTAAACCAGTCTAGATAGGCTCTGTTGTCTTCCTCCTCGTGCCCACCTCGGCAGCCTTTGTCAGACACATCCCTGCCTGTTTTTCTGTCCTTCTTTCGTGCGTGTTTTGTCAAAGAGTAAATAGCGTGGCCGGCTTTTCCGGAGATTTGATTTCAGATTTCAAAGGCGCAACAATGTGCGCCCAGTTCTAAGCTGCTTGAAAGGATAATTCGATAAGCTTGTTAAATATAAAAGAGGGAGGAGAATGGAAGATAGTGGACGGCTGATAAGTTTTGTTGCCTAATTGTATCGTGAATAGTATAAGGCGACCGAACAGTACAATACTAATATTTCATAGGTTACTCCAACATCCCTACAAACTTACGAGTCGTCCACTATCTTCCTTTCTCCTCCCTCTTTTATATTCAATTTAAAGTGAGGAATACGCAGCGAGCCATGGAAACAAAAGTGATAGGTCTAACCTCAAGGACCAATAAGGGAACAGAGTGGGTCAGGGAAGAAACGGACGTTAAGGACATCTTAGTCGAAATGAAGAAGAAATGGGCATGGGCACGGCATGGCTCGTAGGCAAGACGGTCAAGATAACCGCTGGTCATTTGGGGTAACAGACTGGATTCTACGAGAAGGCAAGAGCGCGAGGGTAGGCCGAAAGTCAGGTTGGCACACGATATTAAGAAGTTCGCGAGATAATGTGGCTGCAGCAAGCACAGGATCGGGTTACTTGGGGAAAACACGGCAGAGGACTTTGCACGCACAACAGTGGCAGTCAAGTTGACTAGAATGATGATGCGATAGACATAACCACGCTCGCAATGTACCTTGCCACTGATCTTGCACTGATGGAACCATGTGTTCCAAATATTCTATATATGAACTGTATCATATCAGCACCGGTGCGTGCCTGTTATCATCAGGTGCTGATGTGCAACATGTCATATACCTCTTTCGCTTGCTACAGCTTACCTTTTCTCCCTATGACCCTATATATATGCGCAGACCGCAATAAACCAGCCACTTTTCGTGCCCTGATCTTTTTCCAGTCGTCACTCCAATCGAGAAATTATGCATGATGTCAGAAGTGGGGTAGCTGCTCTCGTCCAAGATCAGCAGGGACGGTCGCCAACTTCAGACAGCTAGAATGGATAGCATCAGGCCACCCGATTAACTGTACGTCAACGAAGATAGCGTTAAGAGCTTGGAGCGTCTTCAAACAGAAGTTTGAATTTTTTTTGCAAGCAACCTGGTGTACCGAAAAGCCAAGATCCATAGCAGTGAAAACGGCGAAGCTTCTCAGCTCGGCTTGGGAAGACGCGCTAGAGGTCTTCAGTAATTCCACGTTTGCCTCGGGGGATGCGACACCGTGGTCGTCAAGTTCGAGTTGGGCTGCGTCGAGCAGCAAAACGACATTCAAGAAAGGTCCTATTTCACAATCACCTCCAAGCTCAAGAAGAGTCCTTCGAGCAGTTCCTGCGGGCCTGGAGAAACAAGCCAGCCAATGCAACTTCGGTACGATGGTCGATGACATTGTGCGTGACCAAATCGTTTTTGACACGAGCTCGGCCAAACTTCGGGAGAAGATACTACGGCACAAAAACATAACGCTTGAAAAAGATGTTACGCTATGCAAGACAGCAGAGACCACAGCCAGTCCAAGCGATGTTTGGAACACAAGAAGGGAAGAACTGGAAGTAGACGTGGTTAGCTCAGGCAGCCATGCGTCGAAAACACCACCGAAACGGCCACAGCATGATTGCAGATGTACTCAATGCGGCCGAGTACACGCCCCTCGTCGTTGTCCGGCGTATGGAAAGACATGCCAATCATGCAACAGGCTCAACCATTTCGAGTCTTGCTGCAGAACCACGGGAGTAAATGTGATTCAGCATGACGACAGCTTCGATGTTTTAAATGTCGCGGTCGGAGCCATCGACAATAACCACCGCGACGAGTGGGTCAAGGCCAAGATGTCCAGCCGAGAAGTTGTGTTCAAAGTTGACACCGGCTCGCAAGCAAACGTCATAACCTTACCGGTATACCGCAGGTTTTCGTACTGCTACATTCCGAAATCAAGATGGGAGCCGACAGATGGAAACACGTAGTGGGATAAGCAGAATGAACACAGGAAGTGCCTCAGACAGGCTTTAGAGTACAGTGGTGATACATTTCCCTCGCATGACGGCGGGCTCATCAAACATTGCGGTACGGTTGCAGCGAAAGTACAAGTTGGAGACAGTGAGGTGGCCGCTGTTTTTCGTAAAAAAGAAGAACCATCAAGCAATATCGGGACTAGAGACTATCGAGAAAATTAGGCCTGATCTAGCGAGTGGCAGTAGGGATCACGGCTACAACTGAAGTTGTCCAACGATTCCCTGGACTATTCAAAGAAACGGGATGTATACAACGAAAGCACAGAATAACGCTCGGTAAAGACGCCGTCCCCGTCGTTTAGCAAGCGCGAAGCGAGCGCGAGCGCCATTCTTTCTCTTCAACAGGCGCCGCGTGCCGAAGTCGACCGCATGGAGCAAGAGGGCATCGTGCAAAAAATGAGCATCCCAACGGACTGGGTAAGTCCATCAGTCCTTGTAAGCAAGAAAGGCGGGAACCTAATCGTATGTCAAGACCCCAGGGGAAATGAACGAGGGTCTGAAACGCGAGCACTACCAGAGCTCGCTATACCTGGCCTCGTCGAGAGGATATAGAGGAGGAGCGAACAGGTGCAAAATCTTTTTTCGCGTTTGGATGCCAATGCCGGGTTTCACCAAATACCGCTGGATGAAGGTTCATCCAAAATATGTACCTTCGAAACGCCCTTTGGGCGATATTGCTTTCGGGTGCTTCCTTGCGGGATTGCCTCAGCCAGCGAAGTATACCAAAAAGCTCTAAATGAAGTGTATGATGGCCTTCCAGGTGTACGCGTATATGTTAATGTTCTGCTCATTTGGTGTGCCACTAGGGAAGAATCTGACGAAAGGCTGCGTAGCATGCTAAGCGCAGCTGAAGGGGCAGGCTTGACCTTTAATTCGGAAAAATGTCAGTTCGGCGTCGAAGATATCAAATTTTTGGGTGACATTATTAGCAACAGAGGCATAAGACCAAGTTCCGCTCTGATAAAAAGCCTCGTAGAAATGGAAATGCCTAAACCAAAGAAAAGCAAGCGCTGCAAGGAATGCTTGGAGTGATGAACTACTTCAGAAAATACTTCTCAGCGCTAGCTCAGCGAACATAAGTGTTGCGCTCCCTGATCAAGCAGGGTGCGCTGTTAGACCGGACACCCAACCTCGAGAGGGACTGACTGGACATTTGCAAAACTTTCACCGAAGCACCGCTCCTAGCGATATGTGACCCTACCAAGGAAACGAAACATAAATAAGACGAGTCCCAAACCGACGTGGGCTCCGTCCTGATACAGCGTCATAGTCCCACCTTCAGGCCCGTGGCATATGCGTCACGAGTACTGACAGAAACCAAACAAAGATACTCGGAAATAGAGAAATACGCAGTGGCTGTTGTTTTCGGTTGCGAAAAACATATCATTATTCTGCATACGACCGCCCAGTTTCCCTGCAAAGTGACCACCGGCCACTGATGTAAATCGTGAAGGAAGCAATTGGTGATATGCTACCCAGAGTTCAGCGCTTTTTTTCTGTGGTTACTGAAGCACGTCTACAAATTATCCTACGTCCCAGGAAAGCAGATGGAGCTCGCCGATATGTTGTCAAAGTCGCCATTCCCTAGGGACGTCGTCGCTGTGTAAACACGAAAGATGTTGAGATGCGCGCCATCCAGGTACTCTCGGCAATTGCGAGTGAATGAAATTTGACACGCCTGGTACGTGAGACATGGACAGATCTTTATCTAGAAGATGCGCTAGGGCGCATCTCGACAGGAGTGACTGTGGATGTCTGTGGATGCCTCAAGCCTATCGCAACGGTACTGATATGATACAAACCAAATTATCACTTTGTTTTTGTAAATACGATGGGTCAAGTGTCTTAGTGAGAAGCGTTTTGCTGCAAGTTAATCGTGATTATGCTCTCTGGGATCTTTTTTTTTCTTTCAGTTTCGTCTATCTGCTCAGCGTATGTTCGACTTGTTTGATGGCATGAGCAAGACCGATACTTTACTGCTTATGTGTAAGTCAGCCATGGACGCTGGGGCCGCCTTGGTGAGCCAAAACATTTTGTGTTATCCCAGCATACATTTAAACAAGTGCACTCTTGAGCCCATGAGCAAGTAGAGGTTGCAAATGCGATAGCATCCGCTTTGACGTTACCGGCGACGTTCTTAGAACAATAGCTCTACCACCCTCGCTAAAAACCTAGAAAACAACTGGTTCCGTCCTTCTGACATAAGCTCAGCGAAGGTCACGCCAGTCTCCGAGCTGCGTCAGCGCCGTAGAAATTTTTTACACATAACTATACTCGGCGACAACTTTTCTTGACACCACTGTGGAAGCCACAGAACCAAAGCGCATGCCTGCTACCGCGCCGAAAATATAGTACTTAAGTTTACTGATAATTTTCTCATTCGCTTCCCTGAAATAAACACTGCTTTATTTACTATGAGACAGAAACAGTTGCGGGAAGTTGTTGGGTAAAATGCAGTCATTGTTCACCTAGCAAGAATGCTTTCCTTTTCTTTCCATTTCTTAGACAGCACCATCTTTTCAGCCCACCCGTTTTCCAAAAAAACATGGCGTCCGTGACGTCAGTGTGCGGCAGCGAACGTGCTGTTTAGTTCTCCAAGAAAGATATACTTGTAATAGGACACTACAATGCACACTGAACAATCGAAATGTTTCTCCAATTCATAATTTTCATGTCTATGTTTTTCTACGTGGCTTTTTGGGCTAGTTGGTTATACGATTCAAAACGGGGCATAGCGCTAATACACACGGACGAGCAAGAGACAACAGGACAAGCGCTAACTTTCAACTGATTGTTTATTTTCCGAAATAAACAATCAGTTGAAAGTTAGCGCTTGTCCTGTTGTCTCTCGTCCGTGTGTATTAGCGCTATGCCCCGTTTTGAATGTTTTTCTAAACGCGTTAACGATGCGAGCGATCAAAACCGAGAGCAACCGCAAGCTGCCGTACTACTTTCGGAGCCACACGAGTGTGTGAAAGCCCCGCCTCCGTAGCCTCCGCTCCAATGCCAAAATAAGTTGTCGCCGAGTATAGTGAGATGGCGTAGAGTTCTTGCCGTTGAGTTCGCGCCGACGTTTCTCCAGCGTATGAGCACGTTGATAGCGTGCTTCGTTCCTCGGGCATTGTGCGTCATAGCAACGCCGGCCAAATAACTTCAGCGAAACGCTATTAGCGCCTGAAGAAAAAGTGCGTTCACATATGCGTGCATTTCTAAGATGAGTTGCGAAAAAACACCCGCGCAGTATCCTAACTGCGTACTTGAAGACCGACGTAAAAAGTGCCAAATGTGTTACACTTGTAATCGTGGAGCACGAATCTAGCTGTTAGACATGTCTGAAGTATGCCCGGTGCTCTCTAAAAAGTTCGTCTAGCGGCATTTCTTTAGATTATTTTTATATCCTTATAACCCGCTGCAGCGATATTCAAATTTGTATAGTACATGTAGTTTGACGGGAGCTTTAAATTGTTAACTCTATTTCGATTTAGGATATGCCCAACACCATATTTCAATTTAAGAACGGACCAAATGCAATGTTAGTGTAACGACACGTCCCAATGTTGTGAGTGTAACGGGAACGCGTTCCTTTCGCGTTAAGGGAACTTGTAACGGGAGAGAGAGAGACAAAACTTTATTAATGTAAAATGCTACGTTGCCGCTAAAACAGGGCAACACCGCGTGGTCGGGCCCCTATTCCAAGGCACCGCTGGCTCTCGCCATCCTTTCAGCCCTCCTGACCAGCCTCAACTGGTCCCCGAGGGCAGGGCTGGACAGCAATGCCTCCCACCTCAATCTAGTATTATCGATTACTTGTTCTTCGGTGTGTGCCCCCACACCACGGGCATATGTCTTTGTATGCTGTGGGGGTAGTATGTGTGTAATCTGTGGATGTTTACATATGTGTCCGTTTGGAGCCTACGTAACGCCACAGAATCCACAGCTGAAAGGTTCTTGTGCGGTGGTGGGTAGAGCCTCCTGCATTCTCTGTAATACTGAAGGGCAGCTTTGTAACTGGGATCGATGGGTGTCGGGTCCTCTACGGTGTTGCCATCGGCAGCTCGGTAATTAGTGAAGCCTCGAGCTGAACTCGTTTCAAAATTGGTAAGGAACGATGAGCGACCGTTCCTTTCTGTTTTACAAGAGCGTGTGCAACATTGCAGCTAGGCTGCATACAAAAGCACCCGAAGGAAAAAACAGAACAAATAAACAATCCACAGTTAAGAAATGTGCTTATTGCATCATACACTGCTGGAAGGAATTGAATGGTAATTCATTTATTACTCTTTGTATTGCAGTTTGAAGACTTCGTGACAATGTACGCGGTAAGTAGTTGTATATTTTTTACAGAGGAGCTGTCTGAGCTTTTCGTTGTGCCGCGTGGCGTGAACGGAAGCTTGGCGGGTATATGCCACAGAAAGCGGGCATGTGCCAAGCAGCTCCTAGAATAGCATAGCCATGTGTAGTATAATATAGTATAGTATAGTATAGTATAGTATAGTTAGTATAGTATAGCTAGTGAGTAGGAAAGGCGAGGGAGGGTGGGGAGGAGTGATGTGATGGCGAGGTCGAAGGAAAGGGGAAGGGAAGAGTGTACAGCATGGTGTAGCCTTGTATATATAGTTTATGCTTCACAGACAGTGTGTATGTGCCAAGCAGCTTCTAGCATAGCATAGCCATACTTAATATAGTATAGCAAGGGTGTGGGAAAGGGAAGTGATGGATGAGGAGAAGTAATAGAAGCGTGAGGAGGAAGGAAAGGAGGATGGGAGAATGTAAAGCATGACATAGCCTTGTACAGTATACCTTAGCAACGAGATAAGAAATCAAATGCCTTAGCAGTTATCTTTCATGTAGACCCCCACGCGTGCCAGACTGACAGGTTCGCATATTGCATGGGCATGCGCAGATAAGTTTTCGTGCCTTCTTTCTTTTCCGCCGTTGTGCGCATCTACAGTTGCTAGTAGGTGTTTGTGGTGTCCTCGCTTCCTTCTTATGTCCATGTTTGCATGCCCTGTCCTTTAGAAGCGATAGGAAAGAGAAGGAAGGGTGAGGAAGACAGATGTAAGGGTGAGGAGGAGGGAAAGGAGAAGGTAAGTGGGTAAACCGTAGCACAGCCACGTACAGTATAGCAAAGCAAGAGGTGGGAAAGAGAAGAGAGGGCGAAGAGGAGTGATTGAGGGTTAGGAGGAGGGAAAGGAGGAGAGAGGGTAATACAGAAAGAAATAAAGATGGAACAAGAACAAGGAATTTATGCTAATTAAGCTATTTAAGTCCAACTGAGCCTAACATTGCTTAGTGATCGAACAACTGGGACTCAATCAATTCCGATCTTTGCCGAACGATGACCAAACGTTACTGATCGATAGTCTATCGATAGTTATTTATAATCAATCGATCCCTGTTTAAGCTTTTGTGATGCCGCGTGGCGTGAACACAAACTCGGCCCAGCTTGCCTTTGCCCCGTTGGGCCTTGCTAAAGCTCAGGTTAGCCTAGTTAAGCCAGGGTAAGTGTAGCCAAACCTAATTAAACCTAGATGAACTTAATATTGGCTTAGACAGGGATACAATTTTATCACAATTTTAATATATCATAGCTAGGAGTGACCAGTGAGTACCGGGGCTAGCTAGGCCACCACCATATCCGCTACGCCATTTAGTGCAAGCTGCCCATTTTTTTAAACACGAAAAAAATGGCCGCGTATCTGCGTGCTTCGCTGCAAATGTCGTCGAAAGACGATAGTCTTGTGCCGACCGTACTGCATGAGTACCACAATTTAATACCTGGGCTAGCCGCCGGGCTCGTTTTTCGGACGGTTCCCGGGCACGCTTGAGACGGACGCCGGCGCTTCTCCGCTGAAATTTGGTCGTCGCTCTTTTCTCTGCGTTCTATGATCATGTCTTGTTGAGTGGATCGTATTTCATCAAGCGGCCATATATGTTTTGCCTTGCCTGAGACAGCGCTTTTCTACGTTGAATCAGCCGCATCTGGCTGGCATTGATAAAACAGAAGAGGACGCCATCTGCAGCGCTATCGAGGAACATCGGCTTGTGTTGAACTATGCTGCTGCCAGGTGGCAGCACTACAGCGTCGAAGTTAAATCACTGGGCGGAGACTTGTTTTATACACAGCGGCGCATTTTCAGCACCGCGTAATAAACACTAGGATCTTTATAATTACGTATCTATAGATTTTGTTTTAAAGGAACACTGTGAATAGTACTAAGGTATTGATGATGTGCCTCAGATATGCGTAATATTTGATTTTTCATTGCCCCCGCTCACCCGTATGAACACATGCTCCTCGGTAAAGATTGGAGGTCGTAAGGCAGGGGCTTAAACTTTGGCCAGCTAGCTGAATCGTGCGACGTGCCGACAAACAGAGAAACAGACCAAAAATTTCTCCGTTTAGGTATCCCAAGAAAGACTATCGTCTTTAAAATGTTTTATGCCGGGGTCCACCAAGACTTCAGTGACGTATTTCCGTCACGGAAATGACGTCGAAAAATTCACATGATCAGACGGCAAAGAAATAGAAGACGAACCCCCAACTTCCGAGTCCGCGACAACAGATGCCGGACACGCTATCTACTGGGCTACGGGCGCTATCCACTGGGCTAGTGTCTGCCACTTCTCTCCCTTGTCCGTCGTGTTCTTGACTGGTTTATTCTTTCGTCGTTGTGTACGAACTGACCCTGGCTTCAGCCTTACTGTCGCGCAGGTCACGTCTACATGGAGCACGTTGTAACACAGGGAGACGACGCTCGCTGCCCATGGGAGGTGCAGTGACGTAGGCTGGGCAGATTCAATCAGATTGATCGCTGCTGCTGCGTAACATGGAACCATTGTTCCATGTTACGTAGCAGCAGAAACATACGTAAAAAAGACGCGGGAAGTTGAAAACTAGTTTGGTTGAGCCGCTGCGATCTAAAGCAATGCGCACGTTTAATGTTTTATAATAAACTATGCAGCTGACCGAAGGCAGCTTAAATTGGTCTGAAAATGATTCTTAAGGACTTGCTTTACCGGGCTCAATTCGTTTACACAAAATCGTTGAAACGATTTCGGGGTCTTTTTAAACTGTCCTGACTGTGTGTATGCAGGAACACTGCTAAGAAAATGACAGCCACCCGTTTTTTTTTGTTTTTTTCATGCGGTACATTCGGGATAGTTCTTTCAGAGCGCTCCGGAGGCTCAGAAAAATAATTGAAAAGAGCAACTAAGCAATAAATGCTGAAAAAGTCAGTTTCACCGCAAGGGTGAAGCAATGAATGCGATAGCAACAGATTGCAATGTTATACGAAGTAAGGCTGGCAGCTAACTTCGTTACGTCCAGTCTCCTGGAACTCTACAAACGCTGGTGTGGGAGAATACGGCCGCTCCAGGCAGAGAAGCGGATCTCGCACAGTCTTTTCGTGTTGAGAGCGTAGCACATAGAAGGGTATACGAGCCGTCCGCTGATGCCTGCCGAGATAGCGCGCACGCCAGCGATCGCGACCGCGCCTTTGAAATCAAAGTTCACAGTTGCTGCTCCAGCGACACCACCATCCTCCGCAACACTTCATGCTCGTTCGAGACGGGCGGGGCGTTTCCTCTCTGCTTGGGCAGCATTCAAAGGCATGCCTTATACACGGGGTGATGTTACCGCATGCGCCCTCCGATCGGCGGAGATGGTCCGGCTCGTTTGATCTCTGCTTCAGCCGCGTTCGTCACCCTCGCTCGCGCGCTTTTACCGGCGGGTAGAACATATGACACGCGGGAGGATGTTATGAAATTGTACTATATACGGAACATGACGACGAAGGCAAGAACCCGTCGAGAGTGTATATATATAATTGCTATCGCAATAGTAAGCGGGCCTGTTCATGACCAGGAAGGATGATCATGACCTGCATTGCTGCTTGTTGTTGTAGAGCTTTAAAGCTGTCGAATTCACCCCTTTAAAGCACGGTCCAAACGACTACCCGTATGTGCCATAATTATTCCTGACACATAATCGGCATATTTGAAACTATCTCAAGCGAAGCTTACGCTTTGATAGATACCTATCATGAACTTCAACTATAGCCACCCTTTTTATATGGTTGTATTTATCGGTGTATCTATTTCTGCCTAAACCTAAAGGTCTGTAGATGAAGCGGAAGTGCTGCTCAGAAAACAAGTCTGTCGCTCGATACTCACGCCACAAAATAGCTCTAGGAATGACACCGAAACACGAGAGGAGAAGCACAGCGCAGCATTTGTCTCCAGTCGTCGTTCTCGTTCCGAGCGCTGTTTTTCTACAAGTAATTTACCAACTATGCACCTAACTTCAATACATTAATTAATGCTCTATGAAATAAGGATAGCGAAAAGGCTGCAAAATTCTTTTTTTTTTTCGATGGCGCTGATATATACGTCGGAGCTGTTTGCACACATTCAATAAAAAAAAAGTTTATCTTCACATTTCACTACAGCCAACGTCATGTTCTGCAGGCAAACTTTAAATAATAATATCAGAGATTTTACGTGCCAAAACCACGATGTCAATATGAGGCAGGCCGAAGTGGAAGGGCTTCGGAAATTTTGACCATCTGGTGTTCTTTACCGTGCACAGTACACGGGCCTCCAGCATTTCGCCTCCATCGAAATGCGATCGCCACGGCCGGGATCGAACCCGTGACCTTTGGGTCAGTAGCCGAGTGACGTAACCGCTATATCACCACGGCGCACACACAAGCAAACTTTGAAAGAGTGTCAAAAGTAATATTTCTAGAGGAATTCCTTTCTGTCACCTGCGGAAGAAACGCATAACATTCCTTCAAAATATTATTTTCAGGACACTGCGGACGAAAGGGAACATCTCAAGGGAGTATTAGTCCACTGCTACGAGTCCAGCTTATAACTAATCACCAGCAATATCGAAGAATAAACAATTCCGGTCTTATTTTCTCAAGCCCTGCCTCTTTCTTGCAAAGCGATCCATACACACATCCCCGCAGCCCATATTGCGCTGTTAATTAAATTATTATTCCGCCGCTGGCCTTGCAAAACTAGCATGGGAACGATCACCAGGAATGATGTAACTACGGAAATGAATATAATAATATCAAGGCTTTTACGCCCCAAAACCGCGATATGATTATGAGCGACGCCGTAGTGGAGGGCACCGGAATTTTTGACCATCTGGTGTTCTTTATATCTTGCACTGACATCGCACTCTACACGGGCCTCTACAATTTCACCTCCATCGAAGTGCGACCGAAGTCGAAGCGCAAGCGAAATAACTTAATGGTGAGACTAAACTTCACAAATTTTTTTTCTCGATTAAAAGCGCGAATTACTTCGATTAAGCTTTCTGTAACGAAAGTTGTTGCGTTTCTCAATCTCATATGCGCTTTTGCGCTCTTTTTTATTTTCTTGGATTGCCTTAGTGTGTTAACCCTTTGTAGGTCGTCCTATATTTTTGACATGGTGACATAAAAACCGGCTGCGCTTTATTGATATAAACTAGAAAGAAATAGTATGAAACAAATTTCATCAAAATCGAGCCAGTAGTTTACTGAAAAAAAGTGGGACATATATGTCCACTGACTCATGAGAGTGTTTTCAAAAAGTGGGAAAACACTGTCCCACTGCCTCATGAAGGCACCATCTCGCGATTGCGTCAACGGGAATTTTGGGATGAAACGGCCGAAGCAAGTGGCACAGAGTATCACTTCTAAAGTTGTGAAGAGAAAAGTTGTGCGGACCTCATTTCAGCAGGAGAATGCCGCCTGCAGTGGCGTCTTTTGAGCCTTCAAAGCGCTGTGGTATGTTCCTGTAAAGCTTACTTCACCGCATGCATCAACCACTTTTTTTTTGTCCATTTGGCTGTCCTTGCTTTTGCTGTCGAAATTGTCGAGTACAGATGTTATCTCTGAACATGTGCCTACATTTCAAGAGGTATATGATATCAAGAAAAATATTTCCGCGCATTAATATCCGCAAAATTGCTACGGGATTAGCGGCATAATTTTGCAGGGGATTGATCAGATCCATTTATCGGTCAAGTTGTTTCGCAAATTTACAAAAACACGTGATGACTGGAAGCTAAGATCGCCTCTCTCAAAAACCAGAAAAAGAGGAAATTATCCGGCATTTAGATTGGTAGGTTCTATGTATCTCAAGAAGAGGAAAATTCAGAAGCGATAAAAAAAAATTGACCGAAATTCAACGCTATTGTAACACTACATCCGCCCATCGAAAGCGTGGTAAAAGAATTTTTTTCGAGATTACGAAGACTTAGGTAAGATATGAGTGACTTAATGTTGCGCTAATTGCAACGGGTGATGTGGGAGAAAATTTTTTCTGTAGACGGAAAAGTGGGACGTATGTGTCCCACTGCCGCACAAAGGGTTAAAGACATCTCAACATAGGCCGAAGCAGCGTTTTGCAAAGTTGTTACGAACTTCAAGTGAGCACATTCGCCCCACATAGGTGGAACTAAAATTTTATGAGATATTATGCTTTAGGAAGAGCAATTTAAGTTTTTGGTCTATCACCGCCTTTTATAAAAATATACCCGAAAACGGTATAATTTGCTCAAAATTACCTATGCGCTAATGAATTAAAAACAATAAGCTAGCTTGTGAAACTGTCTTATAATAGAAGAACAATGCCAAGACAACGTAAAAACGCAAAAGTTGAAAGTATAAGTGAAACAGCAAGGTTTAGATTTTTAGTGATTTTTTTTCGCTCTCGTTTCCCACCATTTCGCCAAAATAACCCTCACCAGCCCCAAAATTTTTGCTACTCAATATATTGTGGTAAATTACTGCGGAGCAAATCTTAATATGCGATAATTTGTTTTGGATGTTTTTAGAGATATTCATTTTGGTCGAGCGCTCCGATTGGGACAGTCGGCATGGAATGACCCTGTTAACAAGCAGGCAAAGAGAAAACAGCATTGTTCATGTCAGTGTCCAATGCAGTATCTGCAGTGTGTTTTTGAGTGAAACGTAATTCGGCTTTCAATAAGTGTTGCCGGTACGTTTGGCGTTGAGCGGGTATCGGATTTGTTAAGGCGCTGAATGATCGAGTCAGAAAGAGCTGATATTAACGAGGACGTGGATACGTTCCAGCTTTGCTGTTAGTAAGGCATATTACTCTAAGTGCTACTCGCATTGATCACACGCACCTGCACCTCGATATACGCGAGCGCTTGTCAAGGCTAATTAAAGTCTCGTTAGGAGTTAGTTAGTGTCTGCGCCATGTCTGTATTCATTTATGGTTTTGTTGGCTTACATAGAGTCCCTCTGCATTATTCAGATAGAGTGCGCTGCTCCCAAGTTGCACTCTTGTTTATTTCAAAGCGATGCGGAGGCTTGCGTTTACATCAGGTGCTGTAGGATCTACAAAAGCGTTGGAGGTGCTTACGCTAACGGTTAGGCAACGGAAGCATTGCGTGGAAGCGCAATGAGGGAGCGAGGAAACGTGAAAGAGGGAGAGAGGGCTGCGCAAGAACACTTTCCTCCCTGCAGTTCCAGGTGTTTTGAAACCTCTGAATGCAAACACGCGGGGGACGCTACAGCACCTGAATGGAAAGCACCTCACGAGGGCGTTGGAGAACAGGTCAGATGACGCAATCTTCAGTTCACAGCGCAGGAGTACGAAGGCTGCGTAAACATGTGCAGCTGTAAATGGCGAGCAGCTAACAATAGGCAAAGTGACGACGTGAATTTTCATTGAAACCTTTGCCACTCGCAGCTGAACAATTCAGGGGATTTAATTAATGACTATAACCAAAACACACGGTCCTTGACCTTATAACGAGGAGCGAAGACTCCTGCTTGACCTCTCTTTCGCGAAAGCGCAGGTGATATTAACAGTGTGCATGCCTTTGTGACCGTCAAACATGGCTTTCCGACCCTCTGGGACTATATGGTAGATCTGAGCCATAGTCCGGGATTCTGTGGGAGGCTCTACGCCCTGCTGTGACCACCCCCGCCTCAGTTCAGAACACAGAGTTGTACTTTTGCAAGATCACGTGACGTACAATAAAGCTTAGATATTTTAAACTCGGGTTTCAAACGCAGTTTCCTTTTATTGAATATGTTATGCAGGTTTTTACACGTTTGCTGCAACAAGACTGGGAGCCATGACGAGCGATTCGGACATTTCCATTTTGCGAAAATCAGGGGCTCGTATGCTTATTGCACGATATTTATTTTGTGCGAAAATCCTCCAGTGATCGGCCCGCTATGCCTTGCAGCTTCGATGGCATCTCTCGAGCGGCTGCGCAAGAACTGCGGCGTCGTCAGGGCTTGCATCCCAAAATCTTTGCGCCAGATTTATGTCGCTAAAAGGAATACTACTGGCGGTGCGTTCCATCAAGAACGCTACCAATAGGAACACACACACAAACAACCACACACACACACACACACACACACACACACGCACGCACACACACACACACACACACACACACACGCATCTGCTCACTATGTGCACCTTGTCATATAACTGGACGATTTGATTGATGTCCGAAGGCCCAGGGTAGCCCAATAAAATATCTGACAGGGTCTCTTATGCTCTCGCCAAAGACTATTCGAAGGCAACAGCCATCTTCTATTTAATTATAAAAAATTCCCCATCTCCCGCTAAAGGGGACCATGTGTGGATGCGAAGCAGCGGGGAGATAATTAGCTTGAGCGGGAGGAACGTCGCCGCTCTCATTTCACGGCAGCGGTCCGGGCGCTCATCGCGGCGCTGCACAGGAGAGAGAATGAGGCGCGCGCGCTCCGTCATTTTCATACCGCGGAACTACCGCGGCATCCCCGGCGGAGTATGCAGCTGTCACACCACCTGTCGTGCGCGCCGCTCCATAGAGGATTCCTAGAGGAGAGAACGGGGGGGCACCGTAGGAGAGGCGAG
>JALIZH010032986.1:0-55000 GCA_030522465.1 Rhipicephalus appendiculatus
ACTCAGAAGAAATACAAGATTCCTTTTGCTGCGCAGGACCAACGCAGCCTTAATTTTCACGATGAAGCTTTCCTCGGCCTTGCTCTGTGCCCTCCTGTTCGGTAAGTGCCTAGTCGCACTTCAATATGTAGTGTAACCGGTATTGTCCACTTTAAGCTAGACACCTGAAAGCCACTCATAACTCCATGCTGCATACTCTCACACTTACAGCACAATAGCAATTCTTTGCTTTCATCCGAATCGCTGCATAGACTATCTGTTTTCCTTTATGTTCAAAAGTATCAGTAATCATTGTTTCATATTTTAGACAATGATAAAAAATTTCATCAATATTTTCATCATGAAGAAAAGCTAGATCAGCTTCTCTTCGGCCTACAACGATAATAGATATACGGAAACTGTAATTCTGCATTATGGCTTCTACTTATTCGTGCAGTAATTTTGCTAAATACTGTTTGTTCAAGTGAGCTATCCACAACCGAAATAGCCGCTTGTTTTGACATAACAGCTACCGTGCGCTTTGCATTACCTTTTCAGTGCTTTTTTTACAATGATGACCTGGTGAAGTACAAAGAAATGATGAATTCAAACAACCAAAGAAGGAAAATTTTTTGAGGAGCTCGTTGTGGGTTGGGATCCCACCGATGGCATAGAGGTTTTTCGTACGCTTTAATTTCGTAATTTATGCCATAATTCTTCCTGTAGAGTTGAAAGGCTGTTGTAATTGACTGTTGGATTAATTTCGTCGTGTCTATCTGATGCATTCTCCTTCAAGTGCCTAACAGAACACAAAGTAATTACCTAAATTTTGCTATTTGGTCTTACTTCTTTTCAAATAGATAAAATTCGAACCTGAATTCCAAGACGGGCATTGTCGACAGTGAGCCGCCATTTATACCATCTGCTTATTATCTGCAGCGTTCCTGGCTCTCCCAACTGACGCTGAGAGCTCAAAAGAAGTAGAAGGACGACATTGTAAGTCTAAAGAGCTTCTCCTTGAAACATCATTAGATAACTGTCATCATCTGTCAACTCCTCTCATTAGGAAGGTGGTATGCCCTGTCAGCAACCGCTGTGCTATCGTCTTTGTCTTTTCATATGCTTAATCGGTGGTGTTCCGCGTAATTCACTTTCGGTTCTATATTCGGTACGTAGTAAAGTGAACACTATAAGTTACACCACATTTTTCCGGTCGGTACATATGTAACGAAGCCTCGGAACACTGTAGTGGGTCGTAAAGTCGGTCGTCCTTTCTAGCGCCTTTTAGTGGGTAGTAAACTTCCTCTCCTTCCTGACAGAACGCCGCTCTTGCTGGGAGACCGTGTTCCGTATTCGCTTTCACCATAGCGCATAGTCGCCGAATGATGTCGAATCAGCACCTTTACACGCGTTAACACAAGGAATTTTACGTATTATCTTCATTCTCTTTTCTTTGATATCATCATTTGATAGGTAGTTTTGATCTCACACAGAAGCGCATTTAGTGTCCGTCTAGGATAACCAGTGGAATTTAACGTCCCAAGGCGACTGAAGCTGTAAGAGAAGCCCCCTTTGCGGTGGATACGGGTGTTAAACACTGCAGTACAATATTGATGTTGTGGCCAAGTGAAACAGCAATATTAGTTAGTCACGACACAAGTAATCACGCAGTACACCGCGTGAAATTTCTCGTCAAGGGTGAACATATAAGCCACGCGTTATTTGTACACTATCTGACGTAGTCCTCTACATTTTATTTTTAAATGCGAATCATTTCTTTGCGTACTGCAAGCACTTTCGCGTTTCCATCTACGTATCTGTCTATTTATCTCTCTACCTATCTATCTAGCCGCGTACATCTGGGAGCTCTCGTGGGGTAGACCAAAATTTGTATGGCAGGGGTAAGAGGTATTGCCTGATTATGTATGGCTGGTCATGAGATCAATAACGCTAAAATCCTGTCGTGTACGTCGTCAAACCCTTTCCTGGAGAAACGTGTGGCACATACCCGTATACAACGGGCAGTGCTATGCGGGTATGCTCCACAGGTGTTTGACAATTTATATCTACCCAAGAACAGCGACGACGGACACTAGTAATTTATATGCGATAGCGTTAAGAAAAACTGTACTGGGCAGCGTTGACCCGACGAATGCAAATAATAAATATCAGGGTCCCAGGAGGAATCGAATCCAAGAAATTCTGCGTGGCAATCAAGTATTCTACCACAGAGCCACGCGAGGCCTCGAAATTGCTTTGGAAAAAGAGCCATACGCAGGCGTAATTGTTGGTGAAACGTCAGTTGTGGTTGCAGTGCTGGCTGTCTAATATTATTAACGTTCCATATGTACTCCTATGAGGCAGGTGTCATGTCGGGTTAGCATGAATTCTATACTTAAGCGCCATCCAGTGTAGTTGGTTCCTGAAGCACTATACAGGGCTTCCATGATCGCAAGCACAAGTGCTACCTATCATTTAGCGCTTCTGGTGTTGGTAATACCCATGTTTCTGTTGGCATCGTTACGCAACTGTAAATAACTGGTTATATGAAACATATGCGACTGTTCAACATATGTCTGTGCGTAAACATTTGTACATAAATTGAGCGTCATTTCGTAACGTTTCGCTCAATAAAAAAATTACGGCCCAGTCACCTTGCCACCGCATGCTTCGCATAACATCGGTTCCCAAGGAACTTTGGGATCAGCCAAATTTTTACCATTATGACCTGGTGAAGTACAAAAAAAATGATGCATTGAAAAAAAACGAAAGAAGGATAATTTTTTGAAAGGCTCGTTGTGGGATTGGGATTTCATCGACAGAATGGTGATTTTTCGTATGGTTCGATTCCAGTTATTAAATGCGAAGAATTTCTTAGCGAACTTCGGCTACCTTGAATCTATCTATCTATCTATCTATCTATCTATCTATCTATCTATCTATCTATCTATCTATCTATCTATCTATCTATCTATCTATCTATCTATCTATCTATCTATCTATCTATCTATCTAGCTGCCTATGACTTTGGTGATCTGCAGGCCGTATCGTTAATGCCATTTATACTGAACTTGCTATGGCATACCTTGATTATATGACGAACATGAATGTCTGGTCATATCATGAAAATGGTGACTAAGTTGTCATGAACGGTATGGTTTACACGCCATTGCCGTGATGCTCGGGCGGCCGTTTCCTTAACTTCATATATTTGAAAGTTGGTATGCTGAGACATTTGTGCATGACCAAGATAAATAACAGGTTGCAATATGAAAATCATGAAGTGCACGCCATGTAGAACATGATTTACATGCCACGCTCACGGTGTGCTGATGGTCATTTCTCTCGCTTGATATACACCAAAATTTGGTATTGCTTGACGTGACTGTATGACGAACCTAAGTGACAAGTGGTAATATAGATATCATGACATGTCTAGTGCAACATGACTTGCATGTTGCACTAGACATGTCATGTGGCATGATGCAGACATGTTTCACTAGACATGTGTTGCATGCGGCCCTTTCACTAGCTTGATATACACAAAATTTGGTATTGCGTGACGTGCCTTTATGACGTGAAATAACTGGCAGGTGGTAATATGGCATGACATCTCATGTGCAACATGACCTGCATCATGCCACACTCATGGCATGCTCGCCAGAGGTCATCATCACCAGAGGTCATCATTTGTCAGCTGCGCAGGATGAGACGAAAAGAAATTGAACAGGAAAAATCTCTGAAATGTGTTGGCAATGTCACCTCCTTGAATTTAGCGACACTCTCAAATTGCTATTCTGAGAAAGCGAATATTACTATAGTCGTTCCCGAACTGATCTTCCAATTTATGAATCAGAGGCTGGGTCCGAGCTAGTTCGTACAGCAATATTATGAAACAGGTAAGTGCACGAAGACGGGAACATGTCTAGAACAGCTCGGACCCAGTTGTGTCAGCATGTCCTCTGCATCGCTTTCCAAGAAAGAGCTGGCGTTTCTGTAGAGCCAGTGACATTTACTTGGATTTCCTCTGAATTTATGTAAAGGTCAAATTTATTATACTGTTTTACCTGCTTACGACTTCTCTTTTTTTAGCGTTTTGCCATTTGACGACTTGCATTGTTTACGCTCATTTGTTGGTTTTCATTCGTGTTGATTTATGCTGGCCAGCTTTTGTTACAACCTTGTTCATTTTACGTTCGTAACATTTTTCACTCTGTCGATTTTGCCTTTGAGAGCATCGTCATGATCCCTGTCAAAAATGCTTGGGATGACGTCAAGTGCTTTTGCTGTGTCGCCCAGTTTCCATGCGCGCGCTATCATAGCTTTTAATTGTTAGCGCGATAAAAATAAAGGAAAGGAAGACAGAGATACAGAAAGAGAGAGAGAGAGGAGAGCATTGAAACTAAGAGAGATAGAGCTAGCCCAGTTCTCAAGCATGTGCAGTCAACCATTTCATCAGTTAAAGGAGTACATATATTGCGTGTGTGTGCCGCAGTAAATATAAGTTGGGTTTGTCGTCTGAGTTGGGTTTGTCGCTGAGTGTGTCGCTGAGTGTGCCGTCTTTTAGCGTCCTGTATGCAAGCGTCCAATACAACATGTAATATCGCAGTAATATTACGAGGTACAAACGTTCATTGCCATCGGGACGTCATAAGATGTGAAGATCATAACTACGATGTGGTTCAAAGCCGTGCACCCATTAAAAAAGGCACACCTTACGGCGCGTATTCCCTAAAGACCACCTAGTGGGTGCAAAGCAAGTCCGAAAACATTTCCCGCATTTGCCGCGCATGATTGCTCGTGGCTTAAAGCATCCTACACATCGCATAGTATGCACTCACTGATTGAAGTACGCAATAGGGACAGGATATCGCTATCGCGTTCAACTCTTAAAGGCGAAGCTTAAGGGACCCCCCAATTTATTTTTTTGTTCCCCTCTTCGTGCGCTTACCAGTTTCATAATGTAGCCAGTCCCGTCTTGTTATATGCATCATTCTGAACAATACAGTTCATCTTTCGCTGGATAGTTATTAGATGTGTGAAGCATCTTATGGCGAAGCTTAATACGGTGGTGGTGGTGGTGTGCCTCGAGGCCTCACTTACTGCGCATGCGCAAACCCTTTAAAAAACATAAAAATAAAAAAAAACCTCCTCTCCCCCCTCTCTCCTCTAAGAGGCATCCCTCCACGCGGCAACCACACCCTCACTGCGCATGCGCCTCCCCTCCTCTCTCCCCTCCTACGCTCCCCCCCCTCTCTCCTCTAGGCATCCCTCCCCGCGCTCCCACTGCGCATGCGCGTCCCCCCCTCCCTCTCCTCTAATACGCTCCCACCTCTCTCCTCTATAGGCATCCCTACAGCGTCCACACCCCCCACTGCGCATGCGCGTCCCCCCCTCTCTCTCCTCTCCTACGCTACCCCCCCTCTCTCTCTCGCCTCTCGCGACGCCGACGCAGGCAGCGTCTGCTAGCGAGTTTCTTGGTTGAAAAACCGACTGCTCGCGCTGCACAACCGTTCACTGTCCATCCCGTATATATCGCAATGGATCTTGACCTCCAAGGTGGTGCCGGTGGGAGATTTCTCCTGTGCGTTGTTGAACAATAAAAATTCGCAGCGTGCGCGTTAACTAAAACGCCGACTGCGGGTCTCTGTGTCCAGTCGGAGTCTTCTGTCTCTCATTGCCCATTAGCAGCGATTGGCATGTTCCGAGTAGGAAACACCGCTCCATCACTGCGTGCTTTGCGCCTCCTCAGTTTTCTCTCCTGCGCAACGCTCCGATAGCGCCAGCGTCAACGCCACCGCCAGTGTAAGCGTTAGCGCCCGCTGCTTCACATCTACACATGGTTCCCTTTAGCGGGAGATGGTGCAATTTTTTTCCATCAATATATGTGTGTGTGTTTGATTGCTCATGTAATGCCTCTGGTGATTTGCCTTAATGGCCACACTCACGAACCCGTCTCTTAACGAACCGCAGCGCTTGCCATAATCTGAACGGCATACGAATAATCACACCGCTCGTACTCTGTCGCATTGGTTGAAAAGCCAAGCTAGTGGCTAGTTTTTTATACATTGTTGAATTTTGCGCATCCTATTCAGACATACATGAAAACGACGCCAGAAGTGTCCTGCTCACGTGTACTTCTTCTTCAGTTGTTTTCGTAAGTGGCTGGGTAGTGCGCTGCAAAATTGTACTATGCGTTCGTGACGTAACGACATTTTTGTCGAGTGCCTTTATGCTCGGGAATTTTATCTTATCCTGCTTAATCCAATTTACCCAGACACCTTATGCTCATTGATTTGCAGTAAATGTCGGAGGATGCCCGAACGTCAAGGTCTGCGAAGCAAACTGCAGGAAGTCGAATTATATCCATGGCCACTGCATTCCTAAATTGATGATCTGCGTCTGCGTGTAACTTTGAGCAGATTCTATAACCCCGATGGCAATAAAGGTCTACCGCATCGGCGATGCACTGTGGTCTTGTTTCATGTTATTTTGGTGCGAAAGACCATACCAATAACATTATGATTACCGCCAACAGTCACCCCATTTCTTTAGAACGGCGCCAAAATATAACTCAATAGAGAGACCGTCTCTGCAGGTACTGCAGCGGCTAAGTGCTGTATTCTTCAGAAGTTCGACCAGCGCGCTGAATGTTGTTCCGGTAACAGACTTTGACGTATTCAGCTTCATGTTTCTTCCGTTGAAACTGTCAGTTAACACTTCACTGAACATGGTAAGAAAACATGTCTTTCAGGTACACAAATTTTCCGCACGTGTATCCCAGAAATCTTCCGTGGTATGTATCCTTTTCCTTGGGTAAGATGGGTCAAATTATGTAGTCTCGGAATTGGCGAAATTGCTTTGTGCCGAAGTTTTCTTTTTTTTTTTTGTAGTCACGCTTTGGAAAAATGATCCGGCAGAATGTAGTGTTCCTACTTGAAAGAACGAAACAGCATTAAAGCTTCAGTATGGAACTGGCGTCCATCTTAATCTGCTTTATTTTTACTTCATCTCCTTAGCAAAACTGCTAGCCGGCCAAGTTGGAACGAATTCATGGTACTAATTTGCGCGAAACAAACGGGGACGAAGAAAGCATACACACGGACAAGCTTGTCCGTGTATATCCTTTCCTTCCTCCCCGTTTTTTTTCTTTCATCTCCTTCTTCTTTCCTGCCCCGGCTTTCGTGCTTCATCTTCTATCCAAAGGCTCGTACCGCTTCACCCTTCCCAGTTTCTTTTAATTACCCCTCTTGGGGTAATACTTAAAGACATTTCCAATTGAAGAACATTCAACTGATGCCACGTTCACTAGTGTACCAAACAGTCTTCAAAATTCTGTTCTGGGTGGCTGTCTTTGTCACAGAGTAAGGACCATAAAATTTGGCACTGGAATCTCTTATTGCTTTCCTCACTAGTTCGAAGTCGGTGACTTGAAAGTCTGCCATGCCTGATCGATGTCTCTTGTCAAAATTCTCTTTCATTCGTTTTCGGCACCTCTCTTCCTGTCACTTTTGTTGCCTCTCCTCGACGATCTTGAGATTTTCCAAGAGTCCCAACTCACGGTCTGCCTGCAGAATGGGGGGTTTCTCCTGAAAAAGCGTACTGTGGACTGCGCCCCAAGCCACTTGTGTAGGATCGATTATGATGCTTTACGGCTGCTTCTAAGGAGCATTTCCATCCACCAGGAAAACTATCGTATATCTTGATGTACTGTTTCACGTCCCGTATGGCACGTTCTGCAAGTCCATTCGCTGCGGGATGGTATGGTGCACAGAACTTGATTAATATTCGCAATGCCCATAGACTGTCGCGCCCCTAGCGGAATTTAGGAGCGTCCTCTCATGGATGATCAGTAGACGACACCATGGCAGCCCTACGCAGTCGCGCACTTGTTCGGCTGTGTTAGCAGGAAAGAAACACTACGAATTTGCATGTTTCCTGCTTCAGTGAACAAACCGGCCCCTCCGTGACACGATAAATCTGACTCGTTCTCGCGAGACGCGAAGTTTTTGTGAAAATACGTGCCAACTCGCGCGTCCTACGATGACCCGCATCGTACAAATATCAGCTTCGCGAGGTTTTGTGTAGCCACGTAGGTTAGTTAAACGCTGTCGTCTGACCTTCTCAGTTGAAACTCACCTTGTTTTACTTGCATACAGCATTTGTCGGTGCTGTTGTGGTGCATAAATTTATAACATTGTAGGCGGGAAGTCGCGCGAGCTAGCGATGTATAACTGAGTAATCTCAAATTGGCCAGCGCGGTGCCGCTTGTTTTTGTACGTTTGTTGATAGATGGCAGCACTCTGCAAGCGATTTGTTTGTTGACCGGTGTGAGAGCAAGAAGTTCTGCGCGCCCAGATCCCCAGATAACGTTCTGACGTGCACTAATCGAAGTCGTTCGGCGGAGGAAATTCTTCTGATTGCTTTCAGCAATGATGTTAAGAGGAACCACCTTGACGACGAGGATTTTTCACTGGACGGAGAAGGCTGTGAAAGCGTGTGTGTGTGTGTGAGAAGGAGTGTGACAGCGACGATGAACGATCAGCTGCTAACTCACGCGGAGCGAGTTGCACTTCACGTCCCCTCGCGCGCTAATGTTTTTTCACGCTCGTAAGTCACTTTGATTGTATTTAATGTATAGTATCCTTCAGCGAGATCAAAATAAAAACATAGTTTTTCTTGTACATTGCACGTAGCGCAATTATTGTGGATATTATCGAGCGCCGCATTCCGCCAAAGCACTCGAGTTCGGAACAGGGAAGCGAAATGGTTAGAGCGATGAAACGTGCAGCCACGGCCACAATCCACGCCTATCGGCTCACTTCTCCTGTACTTCACCGGTACCTTCCGATCGGCATAGTTGTTCGACGTATTTTGGCAACGTCGAAGTTGCGAAAAGCATACGTGCGTGTTCTTTCGATATTCATGTTTCGATCGTGCTGATCGAACCTGCGGCATTTGAGTGCAGTGAATTGCGCATGGCTTGAGTCTGAGCATGGCTGTGATACAAGCGCTACTAAATACGAGGTTAAATGCTTGTGTTCCGTTGAAGAAGCAACTCCGCGTTCCTGACTGCGCAAGTAATGACGACGGCCTATGTTTGCAAACCATCGCCACGTTAAACATTCGGTCCCGTGCAGCAGCGATGACGCTACTCGCTAGCGGCCTACCACTGCGGCAAATCCGTCAGGCAGGCTCGGTACACAGTATCTCGGAGTGCCGTTCAGGTAATACGTCAATTCTAGTTCATGAAGTTTTCTGCAGCACGAACAGGATTTCGCACAGCATCGCTTATGCACGGTAACGGAGCTGAAATATAACCTTTCACACCGCGGCAAATAATTAGGTGGCGAGCTTCCATGGTTTGAGAAAGCATTTCGGTCTCATATCCATTTCAGTGCAGCTCACGACTTCATCCGGTGAATGTTTACCGGGGCCGAACGTACGCACGTCCTATCTGTTCCTATGCTAACAAACGGATTGACCCTCCATCGGGCGCCATCTTGAATCGTACAGCGCGCCACCTATAGTTCGTGGGCATTGCGAATACTGTGATCTTGTGCCCATCTTGCTAGCTTTTCACTCTTGAACGCGGGGCCGTTATCACATACAATTGTCCGCGTAGTCCTAAGCATGTCTCTTTCGAGGAGGGTTATGACGCTATTTGCATCTTCCTTTCCCGCTCGTGCCGCGACCATCCTGGTGCATTCATCTATGGCCAGAAGAAAAGCTTGCGTTTTTGAGACTCCTTCCCGTTTCTTATTTAGTTCGGCGAAATCCAGGTGTACTACTTCAAAAGGCACGTTTGAGTGGCAAGGTAGTATCTTCGCGTCCTGTAGGCTGTTTATATTTGACTTTGTGTACTTGACACACATGGCATGAACGAACGTACTGACTGACTTCTTTCTTCATGTGCGGCCACGTAAATCTCTTGACTAACTTGTTGCAGGTGCGCCAAAATCCGTCGGGTCCTCCAGATTCTGGGCTATCGTGGTACTAATAAAGCACCTTAGAAACAAGCGTTGGTGGGACTTGATACCGACCTTCAGTAAAAACCAGTTGTTCGGAGCCTTCCCACAGCTTCACTTCATTGATCTCTTCGGATTGTTCTGTGTTGTTTTGTATCGTCAACCTTGACAGAGCATTTGCATCAGTTAAAAGTGGTCCTGGTCGGTGCGAGATGGTAAAGTCAAATTGCTGCAAGAAATTCACCCATCTGGCGATACGTCCTTTAGTTTGGGTCATATTCAAGAGATGAGTGAGGGCCTGGTGATCAGTGAACAAAGTGAACTTCGTACCTGCCAAGGTACGTACGGAAATACTCAACGGCCTTCAGAACAGCCAGTGCTTCCTTTTCAGTAGAAGTGTAGTTAATTTCAGATGGATTGAAGGTGTAACTGTAGTAACCTACTACGTGTCGCTTTTCCCGGCCCGATGCTTCAATAAATTTTTGATACAACACTGCACCAGTCCCATAATGTGAGGCGTCAGTGTTCAATTCAAAGGGTACGGTGAAGTCTGGTATGCGTAGAACAGGGTCAGCAGAAATTCTGTGCACCAAGTCACGGTAGACTCTCTCGCATTCATCATTCCATTCAAAAGGAACTTCTTTCTGCGTTCAGCGCGTGAGGCATCTACTTTTGACAGAAAAGTTCTTTATGAAACGTCGGAAATGTCCTGCCAATCCCAAGAACACACGCAGTGAATGGACGTCATATGGTTTCTTCAACTGGGAGATCTTCTCGACGGACTCTTGTTTCGTGCTTTTGGTGTTCCCATCGAAGACCCTTCCAAGAAACACAACTTTTTCGTTGAAAGAATGCACTTTTCTTAAATTTGACCTTGAGATGTGCCAAGCTCAAGGCATTTAACACCTGAGACGGATGGTCTTGATGCTCACCCTCTGTTTTGGAGAAGACTATAATGTCGTCTATGTACACATTAAAAAAACACCAAGGAATGACTTTAGGACGTCGTTCATGATATTCTGGAACCACGCTGGCGAGTTTTTCCAAGCGAAAGGAAGCCGGTTATAATCGTAGAGATCGAATGGAGTGATAAAAGCGGTGTACATTTTTGTTTCTTCGGTTAGTGGGATCTGCCAGAAACCTTTGCACAAATCGATGCGGGAAAAGTGTCGGCAACCACCCATCTCATATATAATTGTGTCGATCTTCGGCATGGGAAATAGTATCAGTTCTGTCTGACGATTGAGAACCCTGTAGTCGGTGCACAACCTGAAGGTTTCGTCTTCTTTCGGTGCAATCGTTACGGGAGAAGCGAAGGGTGATACCGAAGGTCGTATAATATCGGCGTGTAGCATCTGCTGCAACTCTTTCTTGAGCCACATCTTTCGCTCTCTTGACATATTGTAAGGTGATTTTCGGATGACGGTTTTGTCAGCTAGTTCAAAAGGAACCTTGTGCGACTTCATCGCCTGAGGATAGCTTCCTATGTATACAAGTTCAGGGTAGGTCCTGACGATATCCTCCGCGCACTTGACAACTTGTAGGTTACCCTGTCTACCCTAATTTGTCTCGTTCCTTGATACTCCTTCGACTAGAACCACATCATCCCAGTATACGTTGATCTTTAGTTTCTTTATTGACGAGATTTACTTAGCGCCAGAAAACACACAGCACACAAGAGATACACACAAGGAACAAGCGCTACTTTCAACTGTAATTTTATCCTCACTTGCATACAGTTGAAAGTAGCGCTTGTCCCTTGTGTGTCTCTTTCTTGTGTGCTGTGTGTTTTCTGGCGCTAAGTAAATCTCGTCAATATGCACCAACTAGGCCCTCAAAAAGCCCTTTTAGTTTCTTTATATCCGGTCTTGATAGCAAAAAGTCGTACGTCACCCTCTCTATGACCAATACTTCGCTCTCTATTTTCTGACCCCTGGAACTCAATGTTTACCAAGGCCCACTGATTATGCAACGTTACTTTTCCATCATAGCCTTGTACCCGTAGGACTCTTCCACTATGCAAGCCACTTGCATGCACCAGCTTGGCATTTATTATCGACACAGAAGCACCGCTGTCTAGCAGAGCCATCATATGTTTGCTTCCTATTTTGACGGGAACGTGAAGTAGGCTACATCAATTTAAATAAACAGTCTCAGTTGGAGTCATCGGGTGGGACTGATCACCCTCATTTATTAGTTTTTTGCTGTCGAATACTCCTGAGCCTCAGTGTCGATATTGTTCTCTTGACCGCTTGGAACGAGCCAAGTCAAGTTATCCGTGCTACTTGCGAGGCGGCTCGGTTCTTGCTGATCGCAGCGTGACCAGTCCGCTTTACTCCGACTGAAACAGCTGCTTGACTTAGCGGTTATGCTTGTTTGCGAAGCAGGTGGTATGTTCTGAAGACACTCCAGGAGGTCGTCTAGAGTTCTGGGTGACAGTATTTGCACTTGCATTATCCATACATTATTAAGGCTACTACGGCCCAAGATGGAAGCATGGGCTCAGCCAGCTTTGAAAGACGGCGTTTCTCAAAGAAGTACTCGACAAGAGAGCTTTGCTCGGACTTGAAATTAAGCGCTGTGTTCCATCTTTGTACTGCATTGCTTCGGAATGCGGTCAAAAATTTTGCTTTCACTGGCTCCAAGAGCCATCCCTGTCTTCCAATTATGCGTATTTCATACCACTTACGTGCAACCCCTCTCAAGTAAACGCGCATGTTGGTAATTTTATCCTCATCAGACCGCCACTTGCTTTTTTCCAGCGGCATATTCGTAGAACTCAAGCCAAGTTTCTGGACTTGAAGACACACCGTCGAAGGCATCAGGTTCCATGAATTTAGGCACCGGTTTCTCAGCATTTAGAGAACTTATAAGCGACGTCACTATCTGGTTCTGTTGAACAATCTGTTCCTGTTGCAGTTGAAGAGCTTTCAAAACAAGGCTCACCTCTTCCGTCGAAGACCGTGATCCTGAGTCTTTTCGACGCACTGGTTCAAGAACTAGGTCGTTGAAGGTCGCCACACGCAAGTTCACTTTCACGGCACCTTTCCGTCGTAGTTCAGTAGTGTCCACGGCTGCGATGTAATGCGAAGCAGCCAGCAAGGAGCAAAGCGCGCCGCACATACATGCATGTCAGGATTTACAAGTTGGGACCTGTCATTTATGTTTGCCATACAGTCACGCCCCGCAATACCAATTTTGCTGTATATCAAGCTAGCTGACTGGACGCAAGTGCACCATGAACGTGGCATGTACATGACGTCTTACATGACATGCATATCGTGATTTTCATGTTACCACCTCCCACTTGCTCTCGTCGTACAGACGCATTACGCAATACTAATTTGGTGTAAATCAAGCGATCGAAACAGCCGCGACCGCGACATGAGCATGGCATGTCCATTCATCCTGTGCATGACATGTCATGATTTATATATTACCACTTGTCATTTATGTTTGTCTTACCGTCGCGTCACTCAATACCAGATTTGGTGTATATGAAGCTAGCAAAACAGCCGCGAGCACCGTGGCATGCAAATCACGCTCCACATGACATGCCATGATTTCCACATGGCTACTAGTCACTTACGTTCATGATACAATTACGTCAAGTACTAGCAAATTTGATATATATAAAGCTAGCGAAACGGCCGCGGGCGTGCCATGAGCGTGGTATGCAAGTCATGTTGCAGATAGGATGTCATGATTTCCACATAACGACTTGCCATTTATGTTCGTCATACAGTCACGTCACGCATTACCAAAGTTGATGTACATCAAGCTAGCGAAACGGCCGCGAGCGTGCCATGAGCTTGGCATGCAAAACATTTTGCACATGACATGTCATGATTTACATACTAGTACTTGTCACTTTGTTTCGTCATACAGTCCATGTCACACAATACCAGATTTGGTGTATATGAAGCTAGCGGAACGACCGTCAGCGCACTGTGAGCGTGGCATGTAAATCATGTCCATGATATGCACATTATGATTTTCTTATTACCATCTGCCATTTATGTTGGTCATGGACAATTTTCTCATCATACCAAATTTATGGATATATGAAGTTAAGAAACCGGCCGCAGCAGCAGCAGAGCCATGGCATGTAAATCATACTGCTCGTCACAAGTTGGTCATGATTTTCATGATATGACCACCCAGCCATGTTCGTCACGCGGTCAGGTTATGCCATGTCCACTTTTGGTATGAATTCCATGAACTATGTGCTGTGGAGAGCACAATGTCGTAGGCGGCTAGTCAGATAGATAGATAGATAGATAGATAGATAGATAGATAGATAGATAGATAGATAGATAGATAGATAGATAGATAGATAGATAGATAGATAGATAGATAACATCGCAAACTTAACAGAGCGCAGGCGCTAACCCAACGTTTACTACAAACGCACAACGCACACGTACCCAAACCCAGTGAATCTTCGCGTTTTCTATCCCGACGCGTACCCCTGCGACACGTGACACTTGCGCACATGCTCTGGGAGTGTTGCAACGCTCATCTGGACTCCACCTCTGACAACTGGGAGAGGTCCCTCAAAAGCTCACTTCTCGCCGACCAGCAATGGGCCGTTCTGCAGGCCCACGAAGCGGCCGCCAGGTACTCCCTGTCGGTCCCTACGTGGCAGACGCCCGCTACGCGCTAAGAGCGTCCTGCAGTACAAAGATATTTTGCCATTCCATTCCTTTAACTTCAAAGATAACGTCACCTCTTACGCTTCTTACAGTAACTGACAACGTGTGAGGTCATATAATGCAGGTCGCACAGGATCAACGGACAACCCGCAGTTGTATTGAAAACATCATCGTCCCATTCTGTATAAATTCAGACTTAACAATGCCGCACCGCGTTTCGCGCGTCATATGTGCAAGTGAAAGCACGCGAGTGCTGCTTGTGAACGCGGCCAGCAGAGATGGAACGAACTGGCCGTCTGGATAGCACGAATAGCGCATGGAGGTGTGCCGGAATCCGAGCAAATAGCTGCGGCATGAAATTCGTACTTTGACCAGCAGCGCGGAGCCGCCCGCGATTGCGAGCGCCATATCTTCACAAGATATCAGCCGATGACTCATACATTTGCGCGTGTTTTGTTGTCGCCGCAAAGAATTTTCGCTGAAGTGAAAGACAGAACGATGGTCGTTTCGTTCTTTGCAGCGCTCACGTTTTCATACGGCAGCGTTTCGTTCCGGTCTTAGGTCAAAAGAGTGAGCTGCTAAGCCTTACTTCGTATGACATTCTAATATGTTATGCCGCATTCGTTGCTTCACCCTTACGGCGAAACTGTTACTTTTAATCTGAGATCAAGCATCACGCAGCTTTCACGTGAAATTGGTGAAATTGAATGTACTGACAATAATACTACATACTTGAGGCTTAACGTCCCAAACCCACGATATTAATATGCGGGACGCCGTAGTTGATCGCTCCAGAAATTTCAACCCCCTGGGGTTCTTTTACGTGGCCCTAAATATAAGTACACATGCCTCAAGCATTTTCGCCTATACACCAAGGGAGTTTGCGATTTTGGGCTCTGGGAGGGAGTTTTGGACTGGGTTGTTAACTTCGATCCTAAACCTACTACGCAAAAGCCCCTTCGAAAGGAGGTCTTAGGGTACGTAAGGCAAGATGGCAGTGCCTGTTGAAGCGAGAGCATAGCACTTCAAATCTTTCTAACGTTCGGCCTCCATTACTAAAGTCATTCATTCCCAAATAACGCTCGTATTTGGTTCAGATTTGAGTAATGAGGTTTCGCTAGCCGTATACTAGCGATAAAATAGCTCCACTTTTGAGATACGCAGTAGATTTGTGGTGCAGAAGGCTTAAGAAGGCTTGTTTACAAGGTTCTCTCGTGTTTTTTGTAGCCGTGCAGAGATTGCGAGGCTGTGTTCGTCCCCTGTTCCCAAGATAAGGCAAATACGGTCGCTAGTCAAGCCGAGACAAGTATTAGGGGTTTTGAAGAATACTCGAATACGCTGTATATCCGAAGAAAGTGATGTGTTTCGACCCGTCAGACGCAAGATTGAAACATGCGCGGCGCGGAGAAGCAGCAGCGGTGACTTTCTGCAGCAGCTCGATCTAGTGGCGCATTTGAGTTTTCTGTAGTGCATTTGAGTTTTTATATGTAGATGGCGCTGTAGGTGCTTGCGTTAGTGGGTATGCCTTTCGCTGTACTAAAAAAGTCACAGTTTCGCCACAAGGCGAAGCAATGAATGCGATAGCAACAAATTGGAATGTCAAGCGACGAATGGCAAGCAGGTCGAAACGTACAGCGCGCTGCTCACGCACACATGACGCACGAGAACAACACGCACAGGACGAAAGCGAACTAACAACATTCACAGCTCGACACTTAACACACTGCTCAAACAAAAACGACGCACGAAACCTATTCACAGGTACAGACGAGCTCGATCTAACAAGTGTCACAGTTGTTACTTCGCTGTGTTTGAAAAGCGTGTTCTTTTCGCAAACGGGGGGGACTGCAGCGAGCGAAGAGACCTTCGTGCGCTCGGTAACTACAACGCAATCGTTCCGGCGACACCCTAAGGCCTACTATTCTCCCGACCGCGAGATAAGCGCGCGCACACACGGGCGTCTACCCCCCCACCGGGCAAAGTATGCGCCGGAGACACGGTGGTCGGAGAGGAGCGTCTGAAAGCGCGCGTCGCGACCATGGGGGCGCAAAGCTAAAGCCCCGTTGTGTAAAGTCCCTCATATATATATAGGGACCTTACGCTGAGCGCGCCCTTTGCGCCATCTCGCTGGCAATGCTGAAAACACGCTAGAAACACGTTGTATATAAATAGCTCACCGTTTGATCGGTGAAGGACGTGTGCTTTCATGGCCCAGCGGTTAGCGCCGCTCCTTCGATGCCGCGCGTCGGAAACATTTTTCTGAAGTATTTTTGCTTTCTGCCTTTTATAAATATATAGATACATATAATATACGGGACATGACGACGACGGCGACGGCGAAAACCAGCCGAGAATGTCCATATAATTGCTATCGCAATAAAACCGACCACTTGGCACGCACCACGATCCATTTTAGCGTTAGCGTTGAGACGTGCGCTAGCGTAAGCGTATCCAGATATATTAAAACTCGCTTTTATTTGCATGTTTTTAAACGCAGTGTAAAGTGGGAATAAGCGGAGGGTTTAGGAGGTAACATTTGTGTTTTTGTTTACCTCATTTCGGGGTCTTGAACGGAGCGCATTGGGAGTTTTTCTGCTTATTTGAGAGCTTTTCAAACCCCCCCTTTATACGCGGCCCTAGGGAGTGAGAAAAAAAGTGTTTCAGTCACTGTAGATACTAGCCTTTTAGGGACATTTCTTGCCTTATTTCATTCCATGACATTTGTACACACTACCGATTAGAACGCTTAACCTTTCCGCCCCACACGCGCAAATCCCCGCGCAGGTGCGAAATTCTGTGGCGACAGCTGCAGACTCGCACCTTTCCGTCCCTTACCTCGTGAACCGCATTCATCCGTCCTGTTACCCTTCTCCCCCTTGTAAATTCTGTACCTCCTCGACAGCAGACTTCAATCACATCATGTGCCGCTGCCCTATGCACCCTCTTCCCCCCTTTCCTGAAACGCCTAATTTCTAGTGAGCAGCAGTGGGAGGCTGCCTTGCGCAGCTCGAGGTCCGACATTCAGGAGACCATCCTGGAGTAGGCTGAGAGGGTAGAGGAGGACCACTTCAAGCAGTTCCTCCCCACCATCCTCTATCCTACTGCCCCCTTCCCTTTCACCAGTGAGAAATAAAGTTGTTCCATTGATTACTACTATTTCGTCGCTGCAAAATATTAGAATATGGACATGAATGTATTCATGCTCAAACATGCCATTTGCATACAAGTACGCACGACAGAGGAATCGAACTCGTGACCACACGTACTGAAAGCAAGTACCATAACGAATGCACTACAGCGACTCCATTTACTTGCTTATTTTTTAGCGGGGTTACGTATGTACAAAGCGGCTACTAACCCGTCGGCGACACTTCAAACTTTTGTTCTCGTAGCATCGGCATGCTTTGCCCTGGCGTAAGGCCCGCACATAAATTGCGGGTCGTCATGCAGGGCAAAGGAAACACCTTCGTCGTGTCATGAATGTTGCAAAGTGGTAAACGGGGGGCCTTCTTGAGTGCCTCTCCACATGTCTACAATGATTCGTTCACGCGAAATTCGTGGACACCAGCGTGACAAAGGCACCTTTAGATGGCCGAACGCATGTGCATTCCATGCGCGTATGCTTTGGAGCAATTTTGGTCATTTCTGCCGCGAGCTGTAGGCGTCCCGTGAGAGCAGCGTGTTCTGAGGTGTTCAAAGACTCCCTGTGTTTTTCCATTGTAGGTTTCTGGGCCTGCCGCCGCACAGAACCCCTCAGAGACGAGTGCGATACACTGAGCAACACATCTTTATCATTTCAAGACTCGGTCGCGACTAACTGTGAAAGGCCGCTGAGCACGAGCTGCGAGCGTGCCTGTGTCCATGATTCTCCTCTACCACCATAGCATGTAAAAGTTACACACGAATATGGCCCATAAGCGTGCGCAGTGTTCCTCTTCAGGGAGGATGGGGAGAGGGGGCGAAGGATCTTCACAGCGCCCACCTTCACTGTTAAGTCAATACACGGGGTATACTTCGCCCCCCCCCCCCTCCCGTAGGTATTAGGTGTGTGGGTCGCACCCCCACCCCTGTGTGCACGCCTATGGAGATGCCAGTGTAACAAGGACATTGGTAACGCGCCTACACCAAGTACATATAATGCGCGCGTACTGTTGCGAGGATAACGCAGGGGCAGCAGCGCCTTCTGAGCAGCGTAACGATAATTTACATCCGCAGTTAGCACTTATTAGTCACTCGCACTTTAGCGCAACACACAGTGGTTCTCTAGTTCAAATTCACTATTTAGCTGCTTTCACACTTGGAGACTACCTACAATCTTACTAATTAACCTTTATTGTTAAACATCACACAAATGCGTTAAAGCGAATGCCTAAGGCATGCCCCAACGTCAAGGACAACCACCACAGATTTAGCAATGACAAGTCTCCCGCTAAAAAAAAAAAAGTTAATGCACATCCACTTCTCCCTTGTGAACTTCCATTCCTACTTGGCACTCCTCTTGCACAGATGACGTAACATATGTTTTAAAAAATAGTTTTACCACCTCCCTCAATGAAACAGATGTTCAAAAAATAATGGTTCTTTTGAATTGCTAGTATACTACATGCACAGAAGTAGACATGTTTGCTAGCTCGTCAATCAAAGTTTCGTAGACAAAACACAGACACACGAGGACGGTAGCAAATAGGCACAAAGCTGGAAAAACCCTGTCATTTTATCACTGCGTCGTCCACTTGCACATTATGTTAAACTGTACCTAACACGCATCTTCAATTCAATTACGCTACGATTGATGAAGGATCACCCAATCTATGTCAGAACATAGTGATCACTTTCTGCCTATCTGCGTGTTGCCTATTTATCTTCTACATTATTTCTCAAGAGTGAATAAGCTGAAGAGTAAACCATCATAAGGGAGGTCAGTGAAACCTCACTCTAGACCTCGGACACGGATTTAGGTATTGAAAGTAAGTTTTCTCTCTCTCTCTATGCTATGGCTGCGGCCGTCAGTCTCAGTCTTCAATGCCTGTCGCCACCGCTTGTGATCGGTGAATGTCATCCAGAAATACCCTTCGCTTGAAGTTGCCGCCGATTGGGTCCCGCTAGAGATGAATTTGAAGGAGGTGGGGAGGCGGGGAGGGTCAGGTCTCTTGGGTATTCGCAATGCCCACGAACTATAGGTGGCGTGCTGTGGGATTCAAGATGGCGCCCGGAGGAGGGTCAACCCGTTTGTTTGCACAGGAACGGATAGGACGTGCGGACGTACAGCCCGCGCCGCTTTCACCGGATGAAGTCATGAGCTGCACTGAAATGGATATGAAACCGAAACCACGGAAGCTCGCCACATAATAATTTTCCGCAGAGCGAAAGGTTATATTTCAGGTCCGTTAGCGTGCACAAGAGATGATCTTCGAAATCCTGTGCGTGCTACAGAAATCTTCATGAACTAGATTTAAGTATGAACTGAACGGCACTCTGAGTTAGTATGTACCGAGCCTGCGCCTGACAGGTTTGTCGCAGTCGTAGGCCGCTAGAGGGAAGCGCCATCGCTGCTTCACGGGACTGAATGTTTAAGGTGGTGATGGTTTGCAAACATACGTCGTCGTCATTACTTGCGCAGTCAGGAACGGGGAGTCACTTAACGTAGCTGTGATGAGTAAGGGGCGCACGAGGCACGTGCCGAAGGTATGCGAGTGGTGATGGTACGCGGCGGGTGGAAAGTTACCCGATGGTGTGCTACACTGCCACGTCCATGCACGCGATTGGTCGACGAAGGGCGCGTGGCACGCGACCCGAGCCGTGGTCGAAGAGCCGAGAGAAAAGGAACGGCATTGTTCGGTGGAGCGCCGTAGGAAGAAGTTGGAAGAGGTCAGCGTCGCACTTGCGGCGAGCAGCGGTAGCCCGGTTCCGATGGCAACAGCGTGAGGCGGGAAGCAGTCCTCGACTTGGGCAAGCGACCAGCGAGGCTCCCCTGGCTTGCAGCAGCCTCACCACGGCGGTTTCCGGCGTACCAGCAGCGATTCCACTTCTTGACCAGACGGCAGGCCTTCAACCGACAATCCCCAGAGAGCAAAGTTCGGTTGGATCGGGTGGCAAGGAACGAGGCCTAACCTTGGCAAGCCCGACGAAGACACCGACGGCGACCGGAGTACAAGCGAGGGAGACGAGCAGCGGGGACACGAGTCGACGACAACGACTGTGAGACATCTCCGAGGACTTCCTCGACGTGACTGAGTGAGCCTTTGTCTGACTTTGTTTCGCGCGGACATCACGAGCAATAGATGTTCGATGAGGGCCCGAGACAGGTGTAGAGTCATAGTGGCCAGACGCGACTTGAAGTAGAGTTGGTTTTAACGTCAATGGCCGACTAGTTTCGGTTTCGGTGTGTTGCCGATTGCTGTTGTGTGCATTTTTTAGCGTTTATTGTCTCCGTCCTTTCTTTGTGCGTGTGATAAAGTCTGTTTGTCGTGCCACCACGGTCTCCCGTCTCTCTCATTCCGATCCCTTGCAAGCGCTCCCGAGATAATTCGTGACATAATAAGTGGCGAGCCTGTGCCAGGATTTTTCCATCTTTCGGCCCAGTCACGTATCGTCGGGGGTTGCAGGGATGGATTGGGAGAAGTTGGCGGCCGTGGCCAGAGACGTAGGAATGGATAAGGAGGAGACGAAGCAGTTTTTTGAGAACGCGCAAAAAGAGCATGAGAGGCAGCTCGCGCAGAAAGAGAAGGAGCGGGAAGTAGAAAGGGAGATCGCGCGTGAACAGCACGAGCGCGAGAAAGAAATCCTCGAGCTCAAGTTGAGGCTCGCGCAAGTAAACGCGTGCTCACGCGACGCGGCTAGTAACGCGAGTACTCCCACGACGGCGTCGGCCAACTCGCCTATTCCCCGGCCTAGACAGATTTGCCCTCGTAAGCTGATGGCACCTTTCGATGAGCGGAGGGATGACCTTGATGCTTATTTGCATCGTTTTGAAAGGATAGCAGTGGGGCAACGCTGGGAGAAAAGCGAGTGGGCCAATGCCTTGAGTCTTTGTCTTGTAGGAGAGGCATTAAGTGTGTTTGGACCGCATGCCAGCACAAGAGTCGTTAGACTACGACTTGGTAAAAAGAACTTTATTAGAAAGGTTCAGGCTAAACGCCGAGGGTTTCCGTGAAAAGTTCCGGACGTGTAGGCCCGATAACTCCGAGACTGGCAAGCAGTTTGTCTGCCGCTTGTCCAACTATTTTGATCGCTGGATAGAACTGTCAGAGACAGAAAAAACATACGAAGGTGTCCGCGACAGAATAGTGGGAGAGCAATTCCTCAACCGTTGCAGTAGCAAGTTGGCCATATTCTTGAAAGAAAGAAAGGTAGGCACGGTAGAGGAAATGGCAAGGCAGGCAGACCAGTTTTTGGAGGCTCAGGGGTTAAGGAATTTAGAAAAAGGAGACAGTGATAACCCCGAGGAAGAAGAGTCTACCGGTGAGGCCCCAACAAGGAGAACCAGGAAAGAGCAGCGATGTTTCCTGTGTAATCGGCTCGGGCATATTGCCATGAACTGTAGAACAAGCAGTAGTCGACAGGAATCGCCAGTGATCTGCCAGATATGCCAAAAAAGGGGGGCATAAGGCTAGCGAATGCAGGAGTAGACCTGGAGAGAATCAGGCATGTGCAGTCAAGGCCTGAAGAAAAACCAGAGGTTGTTAGCACTGTGTTGGACATGGCGGCAGGAAGTGATATGCCCGTGGTGGTAGGCAAGGTAAACGACAAACCGGTAACTGTGTTGAGAGACTCGGGGGCAGACACCGTGTTAGTCAGGAAAAGCCTTGTGAACAAGAGAGATTTTAGGGGAAGAACGGGTAATGTAGTATTTGTAGATGGATCAAAGAGGAGTTTACCAGAGGCTAAGATAAGGCTAGATACACCCTATTTTGTAGGAGAAATCACGGCCAAGTGCATGGAAGATCCATTATATGATGTGATCTTGGGAAATAGGCCGGGTGTGCGAAGGGTGGATGACCCAGCGTGGAGGGGTATCTATGCCAAGAAAGGAGATCAGGGCATCAGAAAAGAGGAGAAAAAAAAAAGACCATGTAACTCGGAAGTTAGGGAGAGTAGTGGAAGGCAACCCGAGAGTGAATTGACAAGTATACAGCGGATAGGGGTATCCTTGGAGGATCTCTCCAGAGAGCAGAGAATAGACAGGACCCTAAGGTACGCAATAAATAGGATCGGAAGTAAACCGAGAAGAGAAGGGTTTAGAGATGAAGTATCATATGAATCTAGCAAAGACTTGGTATTTCGAAAGTATTGGAAAAATGGAGCTGTAATCAGACAACTGATGGTGCCAACATGCTTTAGACAGGCCATCTTAGCATACCACTACGCAAATGGGAATACAGATCCTACAAGCCTGCGCAGGGAAGTGGCCAGAGAAGCGTTTTGGCCAGGAATATACAAAGACGTAAGACACTTTGTCAAAAACCTCGGCCCGAAAAGTGTCGAAGGAGGGGTCATCATGATGTTTCGAAGTAGTGTAGAGAAAGACAAGTGCTAGGGACAATGAACTATGTGAACAATTACTGAGCATCTTTGTGTCGGTGTTGTGAATTGTGATGTTGTGATGTGATGTGACAAGTGAGGAAGTGCGGCGATGGAAGGTGTGAAGCCAGCTCGCGCACGAATGATCAAGAGTCACAAGACAAACTGAAGGCCGCAACCCCTAGAGAGGAAGAAGGAAGCAGTTTTTTTGGGAAAAAAAACTCTTAAAAAGGGGGGGCCAATGTGATGAGTAAGGGGCGCACGAGGCACGTGCCGAAGGTATGCGAGTGGTGATGGTACGCGGCGGGTGGAAAGTTACCCGATGGTGTGCTACACTGCCACGTCCATGCACGCGATTGGTCGACGAAGGGCGCGTGGCACGCGACCCGAGCCGTGGTCGAAGAGCCGAGAGAAAAGGAACGGCATTGTTCGGTGGAGCGCCGTAGGAAGAAGTTGGAAGAGGTCAGCGTCGCACTTGCGGCGAGCAGCGGTAGCCCGGTTCCGATGGCAACAGCGTGAGGCGGGAAGCAGTCCTCGACTTGGGCAAGCGACCAGCGAGGCTCCCCCTGGCTTGCAGCAGCCTCACCACGGCGGTTTCCGGCGTACCAGCAGCGATTCCACTTCTTGACCAGACGGCAGGCCTTCAACCGACAATCCCCTAGAGAGCAAAGTTCGGTTGGATCGGGTGGCAAGGAACGAGGCCTAACCTTGGCAAGCCCGACGAAGACACCGACGGCGACCGGAGTGCAAGCGAGGGAGACGAGCAGCGGGGACACGAGTCGACGACAACGACTGTGAGACATCTCCGAGGACTTCCTCGACGTGACGAGTGAGCCTTTGTCTGACTTTGTTTCGCGCGGACATCACGAGCAATAGACGTTCGATGAGGGCGCGAGACAGGTGTAGAGTCATAGTGGCCAGACGCGACTTGAAGTAGAGTTGGTTTTAACATCAATGGCCAACTAGTTTCGGTTTCGGTTTGTTGCCGATTGCTGTTGTGTGCATTTTTTAGCGTTTATTGTCTCCGTCCTTTCTTTGTGCGTGTGATAAAGTCTGTTTGCCGTGCCACCACGGTCTCCCGTCTCTCTCATTCCGATCCCTTGCAAGCGCTCCCGAGATAATTCGTGACAGTAGCACAAGCATTTAGCATCCCATTCTGTAGCGCTTGTGTCACAGCCATGCTCGTGCTATAGCCGTGCGCAATACACTGCACTCGGATATTGCAAGTTCGATCAGCACGAACGAAACAAGAATATCGAAAAAATAAACATGTATGCTTTTCGCAACGACGAATGGTTCAGCGTTGCGAAATTTCGTCAAAGAACTGTGCCGTTCGGAAGGTACCGGTGAAGTACAGGAGAAGTTAGCCGAGAGGCGTGAATTGTGGCTGCGACTGCACGTTTCGTCGAACTAACCATTCCGCTTTGCTGGTCGAGTTCGATCATGTTGGCGGCATGCGGCGCTTCATAATATCCACAACAATTACGCTACATGCAATGTACGAGGAAAACTATTCTTTTATTTTGATCTCGTTCAAGGATATTACATACATCAGATACAATGAAAGTGACTTACGAGCGTGAAGAAACGAATAAACGAAGGGACGTGAGCGGCAACTTGCTTCTCGCGAGTTAGCAGCTGATCGTTCATCGTTGCTGTCACCCTCTGTGCTTTCACAGCCTTCTACGTCCAGTGAAAAATCTTCGTCGTAAAGACGGTTTCTTTCAACATCACCGCTGAAAGCAATCCCAAGAATTTCCTCCGCCAAATGACTTCAACTACACCGCGTCACCAGCTTTATCTGGCCACGGAGAACATTTTGCTCTCGAATCGGTCAACGAGCAAATCGCTTGCAGCGTGCGGCCACCTATCAATAAACGAACAAACGCAAGCGGCGCAGCGCTGGTCAGTTTAGGAAATAGCGACTTCCCGCGTACAATGTTATGGGATTGATGCGGTAAAAAAGCTCTGGCGAATATTATATGCAAGTAAAACAAGGTGAGGTTCAACTCAATAAGTCACACGATAGCATTTAACTAACCTACGGGGCTACAGAAAACCTCGCGCAAATGATATCAGTACGATGTCGGGTATCATTGAAAGCGCGAGTTGCCTTGTATTCTAAGGCGAAAGGATTTCAATGTCTCATGATCACGTCCGTCCGTCTATCCATCCAACCGTCCATCCATCCAACCGTCCATCCATCCGTGTCCGTCCGTCCATCCGCGTCCGCCCGTCCGCGTCCGTCCGTCCGTCCCTGCCCGCCCGTCCGCCCTTCCCTCCGTCCGAGCTCTGGGACGGTGCCAGATGGCCGCCGGGGTGCGCAAACGGACGCCGATCGCGTCGGACACTACAGAGCTCGGGCTTTGCTTGCGTAGCGTCGCTGTGCCCAGCGTTTCTAATCATGCAAGGAGGGAGACGCGCGCATCGAATTTCATTCTGACCGACCCCGAGTCAATGGACACAGGCGTTCGCCGAACACACTTTGTACTTCACAAAGTGTCCGTCAATTTCAGCGCTGGAACGCGGATGGCGTTTGCACGATGCGCAAATCGCGAGAAAATATGAACGCATGCGAACGGAAGCAGATTATTCTCGCGTCTCGCTGCGATTCGCGGGAACAAATTAAAAAGACAACACGCACACATTCCGTTTGTGCTCCATCCCACTGAGAGTGTAAAAGAAAAAAAACGATATGGCAGAGTCAGTCGAATGGCCACAAGCTTTCGCCAACACACTTTGGAATGCAGAAATTGTCCTTCAATTTTTTCACAAAGACGTCGCGTCTCGCAAAAACAGATCAGCTGGTTTATAGCGTCACGGGGAGGGGGGGGGGGGCGTCTTTTCAATGATCCAGGAGAAAGAGAGAAACAACTTTATTGAGGGCACAGCGAGGTCGTTGAATTTAGCTTGCCGGTGGTTCGAATGGTGGTGGCCAGTAGCTCGCCACGACCTGTTCGGCCCAGTTAATAACATCTGTCTGAGTATGGTGGCCATTTTGATGAGAGGAGTGACTCCCACGCCTTCGACGGAGGAAGCTGGCAGTATTGTTTTTGGAGGTGGGTTACTGTCGCATTCCCATAGAATGCGATTTTGGGTAGCCTTCAGACAGCCGCGATGTCGGAAGTGTGGTTGAATTGCTTCCGCGTAAATTTTAGACAGCCGATGGGGGGCTGGGAAAAGAAAATATGCAAAGCCGTAGTGTTCGTTTCTTGCTAACGCAATAACACTCAGACTAGCACAGCCGAACAAGAGAGCGATTGGGTAGTGCTGCCATACTGACCCTCCTCGAGAGGACGCTCCTGAATTCCCCTTGGCGACGGGACAGTCTATGGGCATTGCGAATAAGGGACCTTTCGATGAGCATACCCCTGGGTTGTTTCGCGAATCCGCCTGAAGCATACATCATCAGCTGATTCTTCTAGCTCTCAAATGCCCTTGAAGCCATAATGTCTGCCACGAAGTCGACTGAATTGCCTGCCAAGGAAATAATTGATCAAACAAAAAAAGAGAAATATACATATATGAAGACGCGGAAGTTAACTAAAAGTAGTTCCCGTGCGCTACGCCCATTTTAGTAGGGTTACTCAAAGAAGTACTCTAGCACTTACACGCTTATAAAGAGGCATTCCTTCTGCTGCCTTAGTAGTTGCACTGCATTTCGTTCACAGCTTAGTCTTTCGGGCAGCTAGTGAAGTCTGCAGTGTTGGAAAAGAGCACGTTCAGATGGTGATCTTGCAGTGACCGGCTGATAGCACTGAGATTATTAACACAGATAATTAAATCGTGGTTGTATTCGTTACAAAATGGCGCAGTCGTTGTGCTGTGTTACAATGAATCGATGTGCTCATAAACTGGGCAGACATTAACGCTTTCGAAAATCAAAATGTCGCTTTCTGATCAAAAAAAAGTCACAGTTTCGCCACGAAGCAATGAATGCGATAGCAACAAATTGTAATGTCAAGCGACAAATGGCAAGCACGTCCAAACGTGCAGCGTGCTGCTCACGCATACATGACGCACGAAAACAACACGAACAAGACGAGAGTGAACTAACCACGTTCACAGCTCGACACTTAAAGCGCTGCTCAAACAAAAACAACGCACGAAACGTATTCACAGGTACAGAAGAGCGCGAACCAACAAGTGTCACAATTGTTACTTCGCTGTGTTTCAAAAACATGCTCTTTTCGCAAAAGGGGGAGGGGGACTGCAGCGAGCGAAGTGACCTTCGTGCGCTCGGTAACTACAACGCAATCGTTCCGGCGAAAGCCGAAGACGTGCGATTCTCTCCCACCGCGAGATAAGCGCGCGCGCGCACGGGCGTCCACGCCCCATGGGGCAAAGTGCGCGAGCGCGAGCATCTTGACGAGCGGAAAGCTGAGCTAAAGCCCCGCCGAGCGCGCCCTTTGCGCCATCTCGCTGGTAATGGTGAAAACATGCTGTATATAAATAGCTCGCCGTTTCAACTTTGAAGGACGTGCGCTTTCGTGGCACAGCGGTTAGCGCCACGCGCTGCAGAGCGAGAGGTCCCTCGTTCAGTGCCGCGGGTGGATGACATTTTTCTGAATTACTTTTCATTGTGGCTTTTATAAATATATAGATACATCTACATGTACGGGACACAAGGGCAACGCCGACGGCGAAAGCCAGCCGACAGTGTCCATATATTTGCTATCGCAACATTGTAAGCACGAGAAAGGAGCTTGTCATCCTGTCTTGATGCGGCCAAGAATGGGACTCTTCAGGAGGAGGTGACGGATGAAACTACTGGTACTGTTTAGATACGCAAAGGTTTCTGTAACCGCAGAGCACCTGGGTACGGATAAAAGGTTAGGTAGGACGTCGTTCGGTAGGCTGTATGACCGTATGGAAGGTGGAGAGGGAAGATACGTTGACGGGAAATGTGGGAGACTACTTTGGCCTTAGCGAAAACATTATTACGTTCGACACCAGAAGCTTTATTGGGCATCACTAATTATTGCCGCCTTCATCTTCCTATTCAACGAGTTGCTTTGACGTGATATGGAAATATACATTCAATTATTCTGTCTAATGTCTGCGTGCACATTTTTATTACTATTGTAGATGCTAAGACGTTATCAGGTACTAAGAAACTCAGCCAGAGGTCATCGTAACGCCATGTTCAAACGGGTTTTCTACTTCTTCTTGTCCGACTTTTCTGGCTGGCTGCGTTTATTTGTACTTCCTCTTTTTTTCTAAATCTAACTAAACCATCACCTAAAGCAGGCATCTTTAGGTGATGGTTTTGAAGAGGCCTCTTTAAATATTGCCGTCGTGTGTTGGAGAAAGCCCAAACCTGCGTGTCACAATCAGGATGTGCCTGCCCTGCAGTAAGTGGCCAAAAACATTGGCTTTTTTTGTTGCCTTGCTGATCTACTACATTGTCTACCATTCGACTTCGGTTGGAACATTCATGGCACCCATTTGGAGTTTTACATGCGAAGCATCTTATGCTCGGGGCTCTGTCCGTCCCTCCCGCGTCCCCCGTCCCGCGTCCGGCCACTTTCATGAAGTAGGGAAGCACCCATTATGCGAACCAGAACACTGTAGTAATATGAAGGCCGTCAACCCTAACACAGTCATCAGAGTCATGGCTGAGAGCACATAGAGGCTGCTTAGCAATGGCTAGGCAGGTGGTGTCTGTCGCCCAGGTTGACCCCATTCTTTAATCTTGCTTGCATGTGTTTGGAGGGGGGCTTAGTCCGTCCCTCCTTCCCGCGTCCCACACCACCACAGTGCATACGCGTCCCCTACCCCTCTCTCTCCTACGCTCACCCCCCTTCCTCTACTCTAGGAATCCTCTACTCTACGGAGCGGCCCCCCGCGTCCTACACCCCCCCCACAGCGCATGCGCGTCCCCTCCCCTACCCTAGGAATCATCTAGTCTACGGAGCGGCTCCCACATCCCCACAGCGCATGCGCGTCCTCTCCCCCTCTCTCCTCTAAGAATCCTCTACTCTACGGAGCGGCTCCCGCGTCCCGCAGCGCATGCACGTCCCCTCCCCCCTCTCTCTCCTCTCCTACGGTCCCCGCCGTCCTTTCCTCTAGGAATCCTCTACGGAGCGGCGCGCACAACAGGTGGTGTGACAGCTGCATACTCCGCTGGGGGGCGCCACGGTAGTTCCGCGGTATGAAAATGACGGAGCGCGCGTGCCTCATTCTCCTGTGCAGCGCCGCGATGAGCGCCCGGACCACTGCCGTGAAACGAGAGAGGCGACGTTCCTCCCACTCAAGCTAATTATCTCCCCGCTGCTTCGCATACACACATCGTTCCCTTTAGCGGGAGATGGGGAATTTTTTTTCATTTCAGCAGATACTCTCTTTTCCATCTTTTTCCCAACGATGAAAGTACCGGCGGTACTTCCTGATGTCGTCTTTACAGCAGTTCGATGTCAAGCTGGCGATTCGCAAAAGTTGAGATACGGATGAAGACGGATTCACTTCGCGACGAGTAGCCGTGCAGGGCATACCGGGGAAAAATTGCATATTCTCGAAGGGCTTGTCTTTCTTTTGTGAATGTTCATTCCAGTGTTCCCCACGTTTGACCTTGTGCCATACGCATCTAGTCCTTCGTGAAAAGTGTCTTCTCCTCACCGCAAGTCGTCGACCGGTAAGCTCAGCTCCTAAGTTCGGGCAAATGTTCTGTCTTCTCCGCTTACCCTGTTCAAATCGTGGTGTACCATCATCAGACGAGCACGGATTGTCGTCGAAACAAACGGCACGCGTGTCACTCGCCGTTCGACGATGTCGCTGCCCAGATGATTGCGCCCATCTTTCCGTGGTATTGCTACCGAGTATCGGGCGCCAGACTGCAGAACTGTCTGCTTACACAGTAGAGATTTATCTGAAGGACATTGGCTAAAGTCAGTGATGCTCATCGGGCGATTCTTCGGAAAAGACCGTAAGATATCTGTTGTAGACTTCTCTTCTGCTGAATCAAACCCGCAAGATGCTGATCAGATGAGTTCCAGAGTCCGAAGAGTCCAGTTGGCAGATTGGTCCTTGTAGAGTCAAGCCGAATATGGTGTCCATTGCCAGTAAACCTGGAACGTCTGCGCATCGGATGACTTCGCGGGTAATTACTTCCCACAAATAATTAGATTCAATTAGCAAGTCGATCCCAGAGTCCGGTATGTCCTCTCCTGAACAAACGATATCCGGCCGCTTGCCTTCTTTTCTGAGTGATTGAATGAATTGGTTCTCGGCCGTCGGCACAGCTACATCATGAAAAATGACAGGGACAACTAGAGCTTCGATATCAATCGTAACGTTGCTGTACCGATTTCGAGGCTGTAGTTCCACTACTTTGCGCTTCTCCGTTGCTGAGGTGGAAGTGCTTCGGAAGGTGTTTTGCGCAAGACCTGTCTTGCGGACCACATTCAGGTTGAGCTTGCGCGATAGGTCTTCTTGAAGAAATGTTTTTTTTTTTGCTACCTCCATCCAGAATTCCGCGAATGCATTTCGCGGAATTTGCTTTTGTCGTTGCTGACTATGTCGGTATGTAATGTCTAAAGGTAGGCCACGCTTTCCTTAGTTGGTTGGCTAGTGCACGATGTGTGACCGCAGGAACAAATAGCCTTCGAAGAAACGCAGTGTGGTACTTCCTGAGGTTCTTGTCGTCGTAGAAACCCGCCGGTAATTGGGGTCGCACATGCTTGAAGCGTACGCGTCTTCCGCGGCAGGAACTAGGGGTGAGCTTGACTCGGCAATCCTTCGCTCGATAACCTCTTGATGTGCAGCGGAAGCACCTATTGTCTTTTTGCAGCTGCTCTTTCTCCAACAAAAGAGGATATCGAAGCTGCAGCTGCGCGTCCCGTGCCGATTAGTACGGCAGAAGAAGCATGTGAACCTTGCGACAGACGAGGCGTGCAAAACTGTTGCCGTTGGTATGCCACAGTTTCTTCGGTCCGAGTGATCGTCCAAAGCAAGTCTCTGGCGGGATATTGCGTGCTGTTCCCTGCTTCCGAGATCCACCCGTATGAATATTAGTCGATCGTTCCGCTGAGGGACTAACGCAGCTGCCGCATCTGCTGGTGCCTCCGACGAATGGAGTTGAGCAGGACACACGTCGGATGACTTTGTCAAGGCGCGGAGTCGTTTTTCTCGAGTAAAGCAGAGACTGTTGTCAGGTGGTAAAGACTTCTGCAATATGTCTACGAGCATAGCCGAATATTTCAGAGTTAGCAGATTCAGGGCTCGAAGGCAGCGAATATTCAGTTGCGTGGAACCATACAGTCTTCGCAAACCGCGGATGTCGTTGGCTGATGTCACGTTCAGAAGATTTGTCAGTGCCGTGAGATGGAGCTTAATAATGACCGTCTTATCGCCAAATCTTTCCTTCAACATAGCTAGGTGGTCGGCGTAGCATGATTCGGTCGTCGGCAAACCCGCAATGGCTGTTGTTGCGTCATCGGAAAGCAAACTCTTGAGGTAGTAGAACTTATCGGATGGCGTCAGGTGGTTGTTCAGATGAATAAGCCCTTCAAATTGCTCCCAGAAGCCTGTCCAGTGTGCGATATCTCCTCTGAACTCTGGGATGTGCAGCTGGGTCAACCTGGGTGCCATTAGTCTTGCGGGAGCTTCGTTTATGAAAGTCGTTGCTTCTGCGGTTTCATTACTACGAGTTTGAGTATGGCCGTTCTCAGCTAGTTCCGTTTGAGATATTCTTCAACGTATCTTGGCGAGCATGCTGACGGCTTCACCGTGATACTCCGCTATAGGTGTATACTCCTCTTCGATGTGTTCTGTCGGGATATACTGCTCACATTGCTCGTTTATCTGCGAGAGCTCGTCGTGCAGAGAGCCGTTCCTGTACAGCTGCGAGCTTCGCGATATCGATGTTAGGAGAGTCTAGCAAGATTCACGCTTCTTCAAATATCTTCGTGTTCTGCGCGCGTCCTGCAGATCGCTTGAGTCGATCCACTAGTAGAACAACGCTGCTCGGTGAGGTTGTCGTACCAACCCCGATCGTCGCATCCACGATCCTTCGATTTCCTCACCACCCGCGACGCGAAGCGAGAGTAGATTGCCGTTCGAATTCCGTAGACCAAAGGCTTGTCCACACGTGCGTTTTCGCCACCGAATGTAGATGCTAAGGCATTATCAAGTAGGGAGAAACTCAGCCAGAGACTATCGTAAAGCCATGTTGGAACTCGTTTTCTACTTCTTCTCCTCAGGCCTTATCAGGCTGACTGCGTTTATTTGTACTTCATCTTTTCTACAGATATCTTATGGACGTCATAATACAGTGACAGAAATATCGTAGATAGGGGCAGACAGACTTCGATGCTGGGAATTCACAACTTGTATATTTTAGAAGCTATTTAATCAGATGCGAGGATTAACAGGCGCAGCCGTCTCGTGCTTGGCGTGCCGTCGTCACCTTCTCTTGTTCGTATTCTTGCGGCACGTACTAGAACGCTACATCCCCCCCCCCTTCCCCCATCAAGCGAGGAAATCGCCAGTATGGAACAGGTGGCCAGGAGCAGACTATTGAGCTGTGAAATACGCGCGGCGAGTATGGCCGTAAGGAGTGATTGTAAAAGAGCAGAAGCTGTTGAAGCGTCGGCATCTATGTACGCAGGCTTGAGACGATCGACGGAAACCGTATCTTCCCGGCCGTTCATGCGCAGAACGAAGTGTTTAAGTGCGCGGTTCAGGAACTTAAACCATTGAAGGGGTGCTGTAGGGGAGGCCGCACGACATTTTTTTTCTGTTCGGATTCTTGTGGATTATGATCACAGTACATGCGGTGGCAAATACATTAAAAACTCGTGAATTCGACCCTCGGTAATTCGGAAAATCAAGAACTTCGGATCTATTCTCTTGTCCCAGCCAGCATATGCGTTGTTTAATAACAAAATTCTCGTTAATTCGGTCACATGTGGCCGAAAGCCAGTTAATTTAGACAAATGTGCTGGTGATAAGGGCGTTCGCAGCCAACCGAATCGAGGCGGCGCTGTCCGCATCGCTATCTTCATTGCGGATCCCGCACTCTTCAGCATCGTTTTAACTTGATGCAATGCCGGCGCAGTGTTTGAAAACTCAAACATGGTGGAACTTGTTGGAAAGCTTTCAGCCGTGACCAGCATGCTGGCGCAAAGCTCGTGTGCTACATCGCGATGGACGAGTGATCAGTTTCTGTTCATTTAACCTGCGAAAGAACTGTGGTGACGTAGTTGGGATGGTAGTGGCCGCGGTTCGTAATAAAGAGCGGGTTCAGAACATGTTTCGACCTAATTAAACAGGGGAGTCTGGCGCCGTGGTCGCATCCATAACCAACTCGCGGGACGACGAAAATTGCGGCTGTAACACTACTCCTATAGATATTTGCATGTTTATTGTCTCCTTGATGCTTTCGATAATTCCGCATTCGCTTAATTAGGACATTTTATCCGGTCGCGTGAAATCTGTATTCAACGAGCTTTTACTCTACGACAATTTTTAAAAACGCGCGGCTTCTAACCCTATCGAATTGCAATATTCCCGCCTGCATGTAATTGGTCGAGGGCAAGAGCAATTCTCGCCATAGAAGACGAAAGAAGAGCGCGCTCTTCTTCTCCGCTCGAGATTCAGCCCCGACAGACGCCCTTTTCAAGAGCCAGCTACTCGGTGATATATTAAAAGAACCTAGTACTTCTAATGTCTCGTGACAATATATTGCTTTGTCGCTGTTCAACTCGGAAGATTTTTTCCCGCTTACTGTAGAGCAAAACAAGAACATGTACATCGTCAGAGTGCAGAAGTCACCGTAAATTATTAGTGATTCATACGCACAGGGCGCAAGACACCAATCCCGAATAGCAGGGAAGAATCATACGAAACCGGAGTGTACCCGAGTCGTACATATAAATCTGAATCAGTTGTCATATGTAGCCTAGATTGACATCCTGCTTTCTCGCTTTCCACTTTCTTCTTTACGGACCCTCCTTGTCCTGACGTTTTAATATTGTCGTTCTGATTACCTGACGTCAAATACATTCGCCTGTTCGAAGCATATACTGGCACCGATATTTCACCGAACTTACACTCGTGCGCCTTCACTTCCTTCTTAAGTCGGTAAGTAATAGCAGCCGACATCGCGCTTTTTCATACTCCCAGCTCCTTCACCGGCACGGACATTCTACCTGTCTAGCAACAGTCTAATCAGGTATGCCGTTTCATCGCTCTGCCACAGCGCAAATTATTGTTTTCGTCCATATTATAGTGTCCCAATGATGCTATACAACGCGTCACTGGGAAATAATAGTTTCTGCTAGTATTCTTCAGAAGTGTAGCGTTTACGGGCCTTTTAAGACACTTCCTGCACGTGCTTACAGGTAGATTTTACTTGAACTAGAGATTTCCGCAATCTGGTGGTGTAAAAGTTGTCACCTTATGACGGCTGTTTTTTCACTAGAAACAAAGTTAACGAAGAAGACTTGACGTGATCAACCGCCATGCGTTCCTCGATCCCCTTGCATGCTCTAATTTCCTAAATCTCGATTCATACAGCGTGCGACACTTGATATCGCTCTACAATACTCAATAGCCACGCCTAAGTCTGATATTTCATGGTCAAAGGAGTTCTTACATATATAATAATGAAAGCGACCGCATTAAAGAGTGGCGCAGAGGGACAACACGATGCTTATTTTGCTTACAGAACAAGCAGTGATTCTAGTACACAATCGTACAGCATTATGCAGAGCTTTTACGGCTTCCGGGTTTGTCCACCGACGCAGCACACCAGCAGTGGCAGGAATTAGAATCCTTGGCGAGAATTCCGCAGACTTTCGGAGCTTTTTTCTGCGTGTTTAGCCAGATATGTCAAGTAAATATTCTCCTAAGTTATAAAAGAGACCTAGCTTATTCTGGGAACGCTTAAAAACATGGTCTACCTTTCGGTTTTAGAGAATGATTAAGTGACCGGAAGTATCTTGGGGTGCAACGCTTGCTGCTTCTATCGCAACCATGAAAAGGTCTTTATAAAACGGAGAACCCCTCTAGAAACTCACTCAATTCGTTCTAAGACTGCCGTGGCTAGACCAGAGAAATTAAGGACATTAAGAACCACAACGTGAACAGAACAATCGACGAAAGGGATAAGATGGGCTGGCTGAATATGGCCGCGGCCAATATGGCCGCGGAACCAATCACTCTCTACCACATCTACCACAGCGACTACAAAGCGATTATCACTACCATTTCCCTAATGTAATAATAAAACATAGCGACTCCCAGCCCCCCATCAGCATGTGTACTGTTTTATACAGCTTCGCTGGACATTCACGTTTGAAGGACGGGATGGAGGCCAATTTTTTTTTCTCTATGAAACTTTAGTTTGAAGTGACGACGACATTTTAGTACCCGTTCCTCTCGTTTTGTCACTCAGGAGAAATAGAAGCTTCCTTTGCTGCGCAGGACCAACGCAGCCTCAATTTTCACGATGAAGTTTTCCTCGGCTAGCTTGCTCTGTGCCCTCCTGTCCGGTAAGTGCCTAGTCGCACTTCAATATGTAGTGTAACCAGTATTGTCCACTTTAAATTAGACACCTGAATGTCACTCATAACTCTAAGCCTCATACTCTCACAATTACACTATCTGCTTTCCTTCATTTTCAACAATATCTGTCATCATTGTTTCACATTTTAGGCAATGATAGAAAATTCATCATTATTTTCATCATGAAGAAAAGCTACATCAACTTTATTTCAGCCAACAATAATTACAGATATGCGGAAACTGTTATTCTGCATTATAGCTTCTACTTATTCGTGGAGTAATTTGCTAAATAGTGTTTGTTCAAGTGAGCTATCCACAACCGAAACAGCCGCTTGTATTGACATAACAGATACCGTGGGCTTTGCGTTTACCTCTTCAGTGCTTTTTTACAATTATGACCAGGTGAAGTACAAAGAAATGATGAATTGAAAGAAGAAAAAAGACGGATAATTTTTTTGAAGAGCTCGTTGTGGGTTGGGACCCCACCGATGGCATGGAGGTTTTTCGTACGCTTTAATTTTCGTAATTTATGCCATAATTCTTGTCATAGGGTTGAAAGTCACACATTGTCTTCTGCGGTTTTCTTGGCGTAATTGACAGTTGGGATTAATTTCGTCGCGTCTATCTGATGCGTTGTGCTTCAAGTGCCTAACTGAACACAAAGTAATTACCTGTATTTTGCTATTCGGTCTTACTTCTTTGCAAATAGATAAAATAATTCGCACCTGAACTTCAAGGCGGACATTGTCGACAGTGAGCCACCATTTATACCATCTGCTTATTATCTGCAGCGTTCCTCGCTCTCCCAACTGACGCTGCGAGGTCAGAAGGAGAAGAAGGACGTCTTGGTAAGCCTAAAGAGCTTCTCCTTGCAACATCATTATCTAACTCTTATTATCTATTAATCGCTCGCTTTAAGAAGATGGCATACCCTTTCATTAACCGCTGTGCTATCGTCTTGGCCTTCTGCTATTCTTAATCGGTAGTGTTTAGCATAAATTCACTTTCGGTTCTACATTCCGACTTTAGTAAAGCTAATCATGACATGTCTAGTGCAACATGACCTGCATGCCACGCTCGCGACCGTTACGCTAGCTAGATATACACCAACATTGATATTGCGTGACGTGACTGCACGACGAACATAAGAGGCAAGTGGTAACATGAAAATCACGACATGCATGTCATGTACCAACGTGATTTACATGCTACGTCCATGGTGCACTTGCGTTAATTTCGCTAGATTGATATACAGTAAAATTGGTATTACGCGACATAGGTGTATGACGAAGATAAATGACAGGTTCTAACATGTAAATTATGACATGCATGTTATGTATAGCATAATGTTCTCCTTGCTGGCTGCCTTCGCGTTATATCTATTCCCATAATGTATGAGATCTGCCGATTTTTTCTTGTTCATTTTGATAACGTAACTATTAAATAGTGAACAATAGAGAATATTGCAGAATACATTATAACACTTTTCCGTCTTTCCTTATTTCTCCAGGGCAGCTATTAGCCCATACAATCACCAGGAGTCATCTGTCAGCTGCGCATGATTAGACGAAAAGAAATTGAACAGGAAAAATCTCTGAAATGTGTTGGCAATGTCACCTCCTTGAATTTAGCGACACTCTCAAATAGGTATTCTGAGAAAGCGAATATTACTATAGTCATTTCCGAACTGATCTCCAATCCATGAATCAGAGGCTGGGTCCGAGCTAGTTGGTACAGCGACATCATAAAACAGGTGAGTGCACGAAGACGGGAAGATGTGTAGAACAGCTCGGACCCATATGTGTCAGCATGGTCTCTGGCGTTTCTACAGTTGGCGTTTCTGTAGAGCCAGTGACATTAACTTAGGATTTCCTCTGACATTTATGTTAACGTCCCTGTTTATTATAATGTTTTGCCTGCTTACGACTTTTGTTTTTTACCATTTTACCCTTTGACGACTTGCCATTGTTTGCACTCATTTGTTGGTTTTTCATTCGTGTTAATTTATGCAGGCCAGCTTTTGTTACACCCTTGTTCGTTTTACGTACGTCCCCTTTTTCACCGTGTCGATTCCGCCTTTGTGAGCGTCTTCATGATCCTTGTCAAAAATGCTTTCGTGATATCATGTGCTTTTCCTGTGTCGCCCTGTTTCCATGCGCGCTATCATCGCTTGTAATTGTTAGCGCGAGAAAAAAAAGGAAAAGTAGACAGAGAGACAGAAAGAGAGAGTGAGGAGAGCATTGAAATAAGAGAGATAGAGCTAGCCCAGTTCTCAAGCATGCGCAGTAACTATTTCATCAGTGAAGGGAGTGCATATATGGCGTGTGTGTGTGCCGCAGTAAATATCAGTTGAAAGTAGCGCTGTGTGTGTCGTCTTTTAACGCGATTGCGTTAAAGAGCTCGTTTCTTAGAAATTCCGGAGTCGGCGTCTGTGTCGGCGTGGGTGGCGGCGTCGTTGGTTATGGGTGAAAAATCATCATCTTGTCCGGGACCGAAAAATCGAGTCAGATGCAAAAAAAAAATAAATAATAAAAATTTCCGGGTCCGAATGAGGATTCAGGCCAGGCCGTCTGCGTGGCAAGCAAGGTGTTCTACCACACAGCCACACTTCTGCTTTTTTTTCATGGTATTTAATACTGATGTGTGTAATATACATCCCAGCCAACAAAATACTCAAAGGCGCATCTACAAGCCTACATCAGGCTTTGCACAGCACGAATTTTCAAATAGCAAAGTTTCAAATAGCAATGTGTTCTAAAAGAGAATCAGCTGGGGCAGTGCATTTCATGAACAGTGGAAACCAGTCCGGCTGGAACTCTAGCTGCTGATAAAAGTATTTTAGCTGTAGAGCCATTTGTATAAAATGCAACCATGATGATATAATTGGTTCCGCGTGTCTGTCTAACATGCGAGTTTTCCATCAACTGTGCATTCCCATTAATAGGCAGCATGTCAACAGGCATAGAATTTCTTTTGGGTGACATGAGATAACGTATGCTATCAGAATTTAAATTAATTTGCTTTTTTAAAAGCCCTTTGAAGGACGTCCCAAAAGAGGATGGCGTCTTTACAGCTGATGAAACAATGTTCTATGGTTTCTGGAACCTCACAGAGGCCACAATTAATTGAAGATACAAAAATATGCCTTTGCCGCTTTACTAGATCTTTAAGGGTAGCGTTTCTGTGTGCGCTTTGGAGAAAAAATGTTTTGTACGTTCGCGAAAAAGGCTTTTTTTTTCACATGGACAAGCACACCATGTCCAGGAAGTCCATTATATAGAGAGCGGTACAATGCTGCAGGAAATAACATATCTAATATATCGTTATATAGATCTCTCCTTGAGCTTGAAAACAAATAATCATTAGAGAATCTGACTGTCAGAAAACGCACTGAATCGTACGCTTCACGCATGAATCCTTGCAAATAGGGGGGCGAGACCCAGTTAGCAGACACCACTAAACTTGGCAAGGCCTCGGAGAGATTCACTTGCAAGAATAATCAAAGCAGCAGATGAGCACAGTCTCGAAAGTAGAAGAAACGAGACACCAATTGTCTAACAAACAGGTGCACCAACCCAAGACCACCTGCACAAACTGGCCTAAAAACATTTTCATGCCTCATTGGCTCATAGCTTGATGACCAAATAAAGGTAGCAAATATTCGATGAAACTTTTGAATGTACACCCTGGAACAATGGAGTAATTGCAGGACGTAAAATATTTTTGTTGCCAGGTATAGATTACATGTTTTAGATGTGCCAGAGATTGAAAGGTTATGGACGATAAACATCTGGGCATAACGTTTTAAGCTGGGTGCATGGTCTTTCCAATAATGTGCACTTTTCTTATATGCATCCAATGGAACACCGAGGTATTTTGGTGGCACAGATGACCATGTTATACCCTCAAAATGCGGTGGTTTATAAGTCCATGGGCCAAAGCATAGCCCCAAACTTTTAGCAAAGTTCATTCGTCCACCAGAAATGGTTTCTGCTTGGGATTACATATAAAATAACTTCCTCTGCTATGAAATGCAATGGAAAATAATTTTCATTATTTACAAACACTCGCGTTCTCTATAAAAGCGTCCAATACAACATGTAATATCGCAGTAATATTACGTGGTACAAGCGTACATTGCCATTGGGCGTGAGAAGATGTGAATATCATAACTACAATGTGCTTCAAAGCCGTGCACCTATTACAAAAGGTACACACGTTACGGCGAGTATTCCCTTAATACCACGTAGTCGGTGCATAGCAAGTTCAAAAAAATTTCCCGCATTTCCCGCGCATAATTGCTCGTGGCTTAAAGCATGCTACCCATTACATACTATGCACTAAGTGATTGAAGTACGCACTAGGGACAGGATGTCGCTATCGCGTTCAACTCTTAAAGGCGAAGCTTAAGGGTCCCCCCAATTTTGTAGGGGCGAAGCTCCTCTTAGTCTAACCTTGTCCCGCGTCAGGCGTAACCGGCAGTATCTCGTGATAATGATGACGATGACGCTGATGACCATGAAGAATTAGCGCGTTCCAGACCACCTCTAGTTCCCATCGTGTGCACCGAGGAAGCAGAGCGTCCCGCAGGCGGTGTGGCCATCTATGTCAACCAGAACACTGTAGTACAATAAGGCCGTCCACCACCACTACAGTGACTAAAGTCATGGCCGAGAGCATAGAGGGGCAGCTTAGCAATGGCTAGGCAGGTGGTGTCTGTCGCCCAGGTTGGCTCCATTCCTTGATCTTGCTTGGATGTGCTTGCGTGGGCTTAGTCCATCCCTCCTTCCCGCGTCCTACACCACTCCAGAGCATGCGCGTCTCCTCCACCTCTCTCTCCTCTCCAACGCTCACCCTCTTTCTCTCCTCTAACAATCCTCTACTGTACGGAGCGGCGCCCGCGTCCTACACCCCTCCAGAGCATGCGTGTCCTCTCCCCCTCTCTCGAGAGAGACTCTCCAACGCTCACCCCCTTTCTCTCCTCTAGGAATCCTCTACTGTACGGAGCGGCGCGCGCGTCCCCTCTCTCTCCTCTCCTACGCTCACTCCCTTTATCTCCTCGAGGAATCCTCTACTCTACGGAGCGGCGTCCGCGTTCCACATCCCCACAGCGGATGTGCGTCCTCTCCTCCTCTCTCTCCTCTACGCTCACCCCCTCTCTCCCCTTCTACGAATCCTCTACGGAGCCATATAAGAACCCCTATCCCTCCACTTCACTGACCATAAAGCCGTTATAATGAAGGGGGACCGAAAGCCACGTCTAGCTACCATTTACGAATAAATAAAATTTCTTGTATATATGCACACAATGTTTGTCACGTCTTTGATGATGCACTGGACAAAAATTCACTGAAGATTCACGGTTTACCGATCAACCTCCAGAGCTTCACCCACTCATCATCATTCACTCCGTGGATATGCTGTGATTTGTTTTTTGTTTCCCTCTTCGTGCGCTTACCAGTTTCATAATGTCTCCAGTCCTATCTTGTTATATGCATCATTCTCAACAATACTGTTCAACTTTCGCTGGATAACTATTTTCCATCAATGTGTGCGTGTGTGTTTGATTGCTGATGTAATGCCTCTGGTGATTTGCCTTAATGGCCACACTCACGAACCCGGTCTCTCAAAGAACCGCAGCGCTTCAATAATCTGAACGGCATAGGATTAATCACGCCGCTCATACTCTCTCGCGTTGTTTGAAGAATAGCCAAGCTAGTGGCTAGTTGAATATACAAGATTGAATTTTGCAGCATAGTACTCACAGGTACCAGACAACGGCGCAAACAAGTGTCCTGCTCACGTGTACTTCTTCTCCAGTTGTTTTCCTAGGTCGCTGAGTAGTAAGCTGCAAAATTGTACTACGCGTTTGTGACGTAATGATATTTTTGTCGTCTGCCTTTATGACGAGAATTTTATCTTAGCATACTTAATCCAATTTACTCAGAAACCTTATGCTCATTCATTTGCAGTATTTGGCAGAGGATGCCCGGACCTCACGGCCTGCGAGGCAAGCTGCAGGAAGTTGAATAAAACCCATGGAATCTGCACTAATATAAGGAACACCTGCATCTGCGTGTAACTTTGAGCAGGCTCTATCACCCTGATGGCAATAAAGGTCTACCGCATCGGTGGTACGCTGTGGTCTTGTTAAATGTTATTTTGGTGCGAAACACCCTACATAATAACATTACGACTACCTTCATCACTCACCCTATTTCTTTAGAACGGCGCCAGAATAAAACTCAATAGAGAGATCGTCTGTGCAGGTACTGTAGCAGCTAAGTTCTGTATTCCTAAGAAGTTCGACCAGTGTTCCGAATTTTGTTCCGGTAAACAGAATTTGACGTATTCACCTTCCTGTTTCTTCCGTTGAAACTGTCAGTTAACACTTCACTGAACATGGTAAGAGAACAATTCTTTGAGGTACACAATTTTTCCGCATGTGTATCCCAAAAATCTTCCGCGGTATGTATCCTTTTTCCTTGGGTAAGGTGGGTGAAATTATGGGGTGTCGGAATTGATGAAATTCCTCTGTGCCGAAGTTTTCTTTTTGGAGTCACGCTTGGGAAAGATGCTACGGCAGAATATTCGATGGGAGCTTCAAGCACAGTTTGCACGATTAAAAGTTTAAAATCAACCAAAAAAAACGCAAATCCCACGCATTGTGGGAATCGATGTAGCGAAGTAGCCAGCAAGGAGCAAAATCACGCTGCACATAACATACATGTCAGGATTTACATATTTTGACCTGTCATTTATGTTTGTCCTACAGTCACGCCCCGCAATACCAATTTTGCTGTATATCAAGCTAGCGGACTGGACGCAAGTGCACCATAAGCGTGGCATGTATATGAAGTCGTACATGACATGCATGCCATGATTTTCATGTTACCACCTGCCACTTATGTTCGTCGTACAGTTGCATTACGCAATACTAATTTGGTGTAAATCAAGCGATCGAAACAGCCGCGACCGCGCCATAAGCATGGCATGCAAGTCATCCTGTACATTACATGTCATGGTTTTTATATTACTACGTGTCATTTATGTTCGTCGTACAGTCGCGTCACTCAATGCCTAATTTGGTGTATATCAAGCTAGCGAAACAGCCGCGAGCGTGTCATGACCGTGGCATGCAAGTCACGTTGCGCATGACATGCAATGATTTCCGCATTGCGACTAGTCACTTACGTTCATGATATAATTATGTCATGCAATACCAAATTTGGTGTAGATCAAGCTAACGAAACGCCCGCGAGCGTGCCATGAGCTTGGCATGCAAGTCATTTCGCACATGACATGTCATGATTTACATACTACCACTTGTTGCTTTGTTTCCTCATACAGTCATGTCACACAATACCAACTTTGGTGTATATCAAGCTAGCGAAACGACCGTCAGCGCACTATGAGCGTGGTACGTAAATCATGTTGTAAGTGACATGCACATCATGATTTTCATGTTGCCATCTGTCATTTATGTTGGTCATGCAGAATTTTCTCATTAGACCAATTTATGGATATATCAAGGAAACGGCCGCAGCAGCGCCAGAGCCATGGCATGTAAATCGTACTTCTCATGACACGTCAATCATGTTTTTCATGATATGACCATCCAGCCATGTTCGTCATACGGTCAGGTTATGCCATGCCACTTTTGGTATGAATTCCATGAGCTATTCGATGTGGAGAGCACAATGTCGTAGGCGGCTAGTCAGATAGATAGATAGATGGATAGATATATATATATAGATAGATAGATAGATAGATAGATAGATAGATAGATAGATAGATAGATAGATAGATAGATAGATAGACAACATGCCAAACTTAACAGAGCGCAGGCGCTAACCCTACGCTTACTACAAACGCACAACGCTAACGTACCCAAACCCCGTGAAGCTTAATTCACGTTTTCTATCCCGACGCGTATCCCTGCGACACGTGCCCATCGTGCGGACACAGGGCGATAGTTGCACACATGCTCTGGGAGTGTAGCAACGCTCATCTCGACTCCACCTCTGACAATTGGGAGAGGTCCCTCAAAAGCTCACTTCTCGCCGACCAGCAATGGGCCGTTCAGCAGGCCCACGAAGCGGCCGCCAGGTATTCACTGTCGGTCCCTACGTGGGAGACGCCCGCTACGCGCTAACAGCGTCCTGCAGGACAAAGATATTTTGCCATTCCATTACTTTCACTTCACAGAGAACGTCACCTCTTACGCTTCTTACAGTAACTGACAACGTGTGAGGTCATATAATGCAGGTCGCACAGGATCAACGGACAACCCGTAGTTGCATTGAAAACATCACCGTCCCATTCTGTATAAATTCAGACTTAATAATGTCGCACCGCGTTTCGCGTGTCATATGTGCATGTGAAAGCACGCGAGTGCTGCTTGTGAACCCGGCCAGCAGAGATGGAACAAGCTGGCCGTCTGCATAGCGCAAAAAGCGCATGGAGGTGTGCCAGAAGCCGAGCAAATAGCTTCTGCATAAAATTCGTACTTTCAGCAGCACCGCGGCGCCGCCCGCGATGGCGAGCGGCGTATCTTCACAAGATATCAGCCGACGACTCATACATTTGCACGTGTTTTGTTGTTGCCGCATAGAATTTGGGCTGAAGTGAAAGACAGAACGATGGTCGTTTCGCTCTTTACAGCGCTCACGTTTTCTTACGGCAGCGTTTTGTTCAGGTCTTAGGTCAAAGGAGTGAGCTGCTAAGCCTTACTTCGTATGACATTCTAATATGTTGATGCCGCATTCGTTGCTTCACCCTTACGGCGAAACTGTTGCTCTTAATCCAAGATCGAGCATCACGTCGCTTTCACGTGAAACTGGTTAAATTGAATGTACTGACAATAAGAGTAAATACTTGAAGATTAACGTCCCAAAACCCCGATATTAATTTGAGGGACGCCGTAGTTGAGGGCTCCAGAAATTTCAACCCCCTGGGGTTCTTTTACGTGGCCCTAAATATAAGTAGACATGCCTCAAGCATTTTCGCCTATACACCAAGGGAGTTTGCGATTTTGGGCTCTGGGAGGGAGTTTTGGGACTGGGTTGTTAACTTCGATCCTAAAGTCACTACGCAAAACCCCCCTTTGAAAGGAGGTTTTAGGGTACGTAGGGCAAGATGGCGGTGCCTGCTGAAGCGAGCATAGCACTTCAAATCTTTCTAGCGATCGGCCTCCATTGTTAAAGTCATTCACTCCCAAATAACGCTCGTATTTCGTTCAGATTTGAGTAATGAGGTTTCGATAGCCGTATACTCCCAATAAAATAGCTCCATTTTTGTGATACGCAGTGGACTTGTGGTGCAGACAGCTTAAGAAGGCTTGTTTACAAGGTTCGCTCGTGTTTTTTGTAGCCGTGGAGAGGTTGCGACGCTGTATTCATCCCCTATTCCCAAGATAAGAAAAATACGGTCCCAAGTCAATGCGAGACGGTTATTAGCGGCTTTGAAGAATACTCGAATACGCTATATATCCAATGAAAGTGATGTATATCGGCCCGTCAGACGCAACATTAAGACAAGCGCGGCATGGAGATGCAGCAGCGGTGAGTTTCAGCAGCAGCTCGATTTAGTGGCGCACTTGAGTTGTCTGTAGTGCATGTGAGATTTTATATGTAGCAGGCGCTGTAGGTACTTGCGTTAGCAGGCACGCCTTTAGCTGTACTAAAAGACCACCACTTCCCACGGACTGCGTTCCGTTTTAGCGCTAGCGTTCAGACGCGCGCTAGCATACATATCCCGATATACTAAAACTCGCTATAATTTGCATGTTTTTAAACGCAGTCAGATAAGGAAATAAGCGGAGTGTTTAGAAGGTGAGATTTGTGTTTTTATTCACCTCATTTCGGGGGCTTGAACCGAGCGCGTAGCGAGTTTTTCTGCATATTTGAGAGGTTTTCAAACCGCCTTTATACGCGTCCCTATGGAGTGCGAAAAAAAGTATTCCAGGCACTATACTAGCGCTTCAGGGAATTTCTTGTTACCATTCGTCGTTGGAACATATTAGAATATGGTCATCAATCTATTCATGCGGAAACATCACATTTGCATACAAGTGCGCACGAGACAGGAATCGAACTCGCGACCACACGCACTGAAAGCAAACACCATAAGGAATGCACTACAGCGACGCCACTTGCACCCATGTTACACAGGCAAGTTAACCGCGGTTACGACCAACCACGGTTAACCGCGTGGAACTACGGTTAGCGCCAACCACGGTTCGCCGATGTTACACAGCGCGAAAGCATCCTCGGTTAAGGCGGCTAACACCACTTGCTCTGGCCATGAACTGCTCTACGCCAGGCGGCAGTTCGGCGTTCAACTCGGCTGTTATTGCCGCGTGCACCTTTGCATTGCGTGACGTGCTCCGCAGATCACGCGAATAATTTTCCCATAGCCTTATCAGGCTTTCCGTGGTTCGTGCCGTCCAATTCGTCCGTTTTTCGCGCACGCTCGCCGGCATGCACTCATCACTCATGGGCGCCGCCATTTCCTCGGTTAACTGCCTAACCGTGGTTGCCAAGATCTGTTTCATGCAACCGCGGTTAGCGGCACAACCGTGGTTTCGCGTACCTTTTAACATAAGCGAACCGCGGTTACGTTAATCGCGGTTTAGGCCGCCTGTGTAACAAGGGTATTACTTGCTTATTTTTTTAGCGGGGCTATGTATGTACAAAGCGGCTACTAACCCGTCGGCGACTCTTCAAACTTTTGTTCTCGTAGCATCGGCATGTTTTGCCCTAGCGTAAGGCCCGCGAATAATTTGCGGGACGTCATGCAGGGCAAAGTAAACACCTTCGGCCCCGATATATTCGGTTCGTCGTGTCATGAATCTTGCAAAGTGGCAAACGGCGGCCTTCTTGAGTTCCTCGCCACATGTCTACAATGCTTCGTTCGCCCGAAATTCGTGGACACCAGCGTGACAAAAACACCTTCAGATGACCGAACGCATGCGCATTCCATGGGCGTATGCTTTGGAGCGATTTTCGTTATTTCTGCCCCGAGCAGTAGACGTCCCGTGGGAGCAGCGTGTTCTGAGGTGTTCAAAGACTTCCTGTGTTTTCCATTGTAGGTTTCTGGGCCTGCCGCCGCACAGAGCCCCTCAGAGACGAGTGCGAGACACTGAGCAACACATCTTTATCACTTCAAGACTCGGCCGCGAATGACTGTGAGAGCCCGCTGAGCACGAGTCGCGAGCGTGCCTGTGTCCATCATTCTGGTCTACCATCATAGGCTAATAAAGTTACACATGAGTATGCCCATAAGCGGGAGCAGGGTTCCTCTTCAGGGAGGATGGGGAGAGGGGGGCGAAGGATCGTCACAGCGCCCACCCTCCCTATTAAGTCAATGTACGGGGTATACTTCGCCCTCCCCCCCCCCCCTAGGTATTGATGCGTGGGTATCCCCCCCCCCCCCCGACTGCGTGCACGCCTATGGAGATGCCTGTATTACAAGGACATTGTAAGGCGTCTACTCTAAGTACATATAATGTGCGCGTACTGTCGCGAGGAAAAAGCAGGGGCAGCAGCGCCTTCTGAGCAGCTGAACGATAATCTATATCCGCAATCAGCACTTATTAGTAACTCCCACTTTAGCGCGGCACACAGTAGTTCTCTAACTCAAATTCACTATTCAGTTGCTTTCACACTAGGAAACTACCTACAAGCTTACTAAATAAGCTGTATTGTTAAACATCACACAAATGCGTTAAAGCGAATGCCTAAGGCGTGCCCCAACGTCAAGCACAACCACCACAAATTTAGCAATGACAGCTCTCCCACTAAATAAAAAAAAATGTTAATACACATGCACTTCTCCCTTGTGAACGTCCATGCGTACTTGGCACTCCTCTTGCACAGATGACGTAACATGAATTTAAAAAAAATAGTATTACCGCCTCCCTCAATGAAATAGCTGTTCAAAAATAATGGTTCTTTTGAATTGCTAGTATAGTACATGCACATAAGCAGACAGGTTGGCTAGCTCGTCATTCACAATTTCGTAGACATAACACAGACGCACGAGGACGGTAGGAAATAGGCACAAAACAGGAAATATCCAGTCATTTTATCACTGCGTCTTCCACTTGCATATTATGTTAAACTGTATCTAACACGCGGCTTCAATTACGCTACGATTGATGAAGGATCACCCAATCTACGTAAGGACAGAGCGATCACTTTCTGCCTATCTGCGTGTTGCCTATTTATCGTCTACAATCAGCTACTTGTTTAGTAATAAAACCGAAGCCATTTCAATGAGCCAGCAGCGTTTCAGCAATTTCTACTGCATGCGGAAGTAAATACCTCAAATGATAAAATAAACAGTGTTCGCAACATTTTATTGGAATCAGAACAGCAGCAGTTCTCATGTCAGTGTAAGAATATTGTAAGCAAATGTATTTTTCCATCTTGATGCACAAAACTTACACCCAATACCGAACACTAGGAACATATACAGTACAGCCCACGCACTATATGTAATTCACAGTAGAAATGCGGAAAAAATGCGGAAATGCGGAAAGAAATGCGGAAAATCTCATCATAATGCACACTGACATGTGCACTTCACAGTGCTGGTATGTAAGCACAATCCAAAGAAATGGGATGTGCAAGGAACTTGGTGTCAGCCTACATTTGAAGGCTACTAAAGTAGTAGAGTAAGGCTAGCATTACGTTTAAGAAACATGCAACCGTACAGGTAGGCATGTTGTCGTTTTTTTATTGCATTAGTTTCTCCTATGACACCAAACATGTCGCACATAATCATACAGTACAGTTTTCTGCAGAAAAGCCTAAAATAGACCTGTGGTGTTGCTAGTAGATCCAATTAACACAATTTGTAAAAGTGTTCGGCCATGTCAACAAAATGACAACATTGCATTTGTGCAATGTTGTCATTTTGTAAATGGCTGCCCATGGCCCACGACGCGGCGGTGACCCTAGGCCTCCCCGTCCCAACGTGGGAGTGGCCCGCGATCCTTCCCCTAAAAAACGGGGGTGGAGTTCTTCAGGACTTCAATAAAGTTTTTTATCTATCTATACATCTATTAGTTTGCCATATGGTATCGAAAAATTCCTGACATCATGTATTACGCATAATTGCCACAATCAATATTAATCGCAGTGCCATGGCTGTAATATCAACCTAAAATTAGGCAATGACATGCCTAAAATAAAAATTCCCTATAAATAGTGGCTGGTGGCTTGGCAAGTTGGATCCTAGGGTTTGGTATGCCATGAGGTTGAATAGAATTTGACTACGAATGTATAGAGCCTGTAAAGCAGTCAGAACTTGAGTTCATAATTAAAAAGTACGGGAAAACAAAACAGCACACATAGAAATAGAAATGAAGGGAACAAGCGTATCGCTTTTGTAGTCACATTCGCACTTTTTTTGCGACTGCATCATCCTGTGTTCTTAAGTTTTTCGTATTATGTGTGTATATCTTTTCGTGGTTTGCATTACACTTCAGTTGAGAGTAGCGCATCGTCCTGTGTGTTTCGTTCTCATTTCTCTGTGTTGTGAGCTTCGAATACACATCAACTCGCCCAACTGTATATTTTAGGATTAAGTTTGCTGAAGAAAGCCGGTTCTTCTCGGCGTCGTTCTAAACAATGCGAAATTTTCAAATGGGCATGCTATTGGAATGGTTCCATGCAGTACCATACACAGAACTCTGCATCAGTGCGAGTTTTTGCGCAAATGCTGTAAGATATACGAAATGTTCGAGCTGGTGTACAGGGAGGCACAGGGGAGTGTTCCCACAATACATTGTCGTGTAGACAAACAAGTGGGCGAGCAACTCTTGGTGCTCTGCCTGAAATGTCTTCCTGAAAATAATACAACAGAAGTCTATTGCAAAAGTAAACAGCGCATTTGTGTTGAGGACGAAAGAAAAATTCAAGGACATTTTGCACATTCCAAAGTGGGTTCGGCGAAAGCTTGTGGCCATTCGACTGACTGTGCCATGCCTTTTTTTTTCTTTTTCACTCTCAGTGGGATGGCACAGAACGGAACGTGTGCGTGTTTTTTTTTAAATTTTTTTTATCGTGAATCACAGCGAGACGCGAGACTAATCTGCCTGCGTACGCATACGTTCGTATTTTCTCGCGCTTTGCGCATCGTGCAAACGCCATCCGCGTTCCAGCTTAAATTGACGAACACTTTGTAAATTGCAGTGTTCCGCGAACGCCTGCGTCCATTGAGACGGGGGTCGGTCAGAATGGAACGCGATGCGCGCGTCTCCCTCCTTGCATGATTGTAAACGCTGGGCAGCGCGACGCTACGTAAGCAAAGCGCGAGCTCTGTAGAGTTCGACGCGACTGGCGTCCGTTTGCGCACCCCGGCGGCCATCTGGCACCGTGCCAGGGCTCGGATAGACGGACGGACCGATGGACGGGCGGACAAGGACGGACGGACGGACCGACGGACGGACGGACGGACCGACGGACGGACAGACACGGACGGACGGATGGATAGATGGACGGACGGACGGACGGACAGGGACAGACACGGACGGATGGACGGACACGCGTGGATGGACGGACGAACCGACAGAGGGGGGACGGACGGACGTGAGCATGAGACATTAAAGGCTTTCGCCTTAATAAAGACGTGGAGACAATACCAGCGCTCTTACCTTGTCACAAATTGGGTCAACAGTCAGAATACTGTGTAGTGATCATAAACACTATGGCAACAAAATGTAAAACAAGATAACCAGAGCGAAGGAGCTACGTGATTCAACAACGAGGTTGAACAGATTAAACTGACTTATAATAATGTGATTAAATTAACTTTGCTCAAGTGACACATCCCCTAAATTCTAGAAATATGCACATGTGACCTTGACAAGTTCTAGGGCTGATATGCGACAAATGAAGTGAAAATACCATAAAATGCATGTGCTTCACCACACACACTGTAACTAAGCACATGTCTTACACATCATAGGACATGACTTATTCTTTCTAGCTAAACGAATACAAGCTCATGATGTTAATGTACCTTGATATTCAACTTTATTTTTGTGTAGGAGACGGGCAAACGCCACAATTCAAAATTGTCGTCAAAAAGTTCTTACTTGCTCATATTCTGCGCATGACAATAGAACCAATAGAAAACAAATCTGGCCTTAATGCACATTCTATCACATGACAGCGTGATAACAGCTGTCTTTTTTGTTGTTGTTTAAGTGTATACTTCCTCAAAGCACTGCTTCGTTCACGCTTTATCGAAAGCAAAGAAATTATGTCGTACAAACATAAATTTTCAAGGCGCACTCGCTTGAATTGGCTGGCCGCTTCAAGCTTATGCGATATTCACAGGCATAGGTCGGCACTTTAAGGGAGTACTCACTCAAACTCACTCACCACAATTTTTTCGGCCTTCGCACTCACTCACGTTCACACTCACGTCAACTCACACTCATGAGTACTCACTCATACTCAACTCACCACGTTCAAATGAGTGTGAGTTGAGTGCACTCATGAGTGAGTGTGCCGAGCTCATAGGTCGGCACTTTAAGGGAGTACTTACTCAAACTCACTCACCACAATTTTTCAGTTTTCGTACTCACTCACGTTCAACTCACGTCCACTCACACTCATGAGTACTCACTCATACTCAACTCACCACGTTCAAATGAGTGTGAGTGAGTGTGAGTTGAGTGCACTCATGAGTGAGTGTGCCGAGCTATGTTCACAGGAGTTTCAAAACACGCGTCACACATCATTGTTATGTGAACTTAATGTGCCTTTTTTTCGCTTTTCGTTGCACTTTTCACGCGACGCAATGTGCAGAACGGAACCTACTGCCCCGCAAGTGACGATAAGGACGCGCAAACAGAGGAAACATAAGTATCACGTATCATTTGTGTTTCTGAATCTGCCGCGAAGGCGGCGCGCCCATCGGCTGCTGCTCCCTCGAGTCAGGAGGCCACTGCGACACCATCGCACACGCAGTGCGGCATGTTGCACTGTCTTCAAACCACGCATTTCACGTCCAGCGATAAGAACAAAGTCAGTGCCGGGACGAAATGCGCACACATGATCGACGCTTCGCAAGGTAGTTGAAAAGCGTCCATCACAAGGTCGAGGTTATCCCATGACGGCTTCGCTTCGCTATCACCACGGCCAGCCTACGCTAGTATCCGCTGTCGTTTCGGAACTTAAACATCTATCTTCTCGCATTACCTCCTTTTTGCTTTTTTCCCTCCGCGCGCGCATGCCTGCGATGGTTCCTCTCTTCTCGCCGCTGATCGAAGGTCGAAGGTTTGAGAGCAGCCGTGTGAGGAGAGGCACGCTTTTTTCTTTCGTTTATCTTTTTTTTTGCACTGGGTTTTCGCACCACCGTATTTTGTTCCATGCATTTTATTCCGTTCGTCATCGAAATGGGTATACTGTGTGTGCATACGGTGCAGATCCACGACATCGAGGCTGCACAGGCTCTTACATTTAGTTTAATTTTGATTTGATGGTAAAACCCCTACTGAAACGTTCCGTATGTACGGAAACTGTAGATACGGAATTATTGGAATATGGAAAGCCGTATTATGCGGAAATCCGCATCCTATGGAAAGCCGCATAAATACGCATCATGCGGAAAGCCGCATAAATCGGCGTCTTACGGAAAGCAGCATCATGCCGAAATGAAATGGCCACCCCATCAGGTGGAAGGCAACATGACGCGGAGATTGAACGAATATTCACGTCTTGTGTAAAGCTTATCGAGTAGAAATCGTCTGAATATTGCATGTAGAGGAAATAAAAGATTGGCATGTATCCTACATAATTATTTTTGATGTGTGAACAAAATATAGCTTTTATAAGACGCCAATGTGTTGAGAAGCTACTGAATTAACTCGCTGGATGTCATAAGCTGCGGTCAAACGTTGCAACGAAATAACGCAGTGCTGTAGTAAGAATTCAATAAAATTAGTAATCACATAGGGAAATCACTTACATGCACATCGGAAGCAGCCCCGATACTAAAATTTGTTTTATATGTTCGTACGTTCGAGCTGTGTCAGTTGCCATTCCTCAGTGTTCACAATACTAAAATGAGGTGACCCTGCATCGTCATTTCACGAGTTAAATCTCACCCAAAGGGCAAAACAAAGTGCAACAGGAATCTAAAAATGAAAACTTTATCCACAGATATTGCCACCTTTTGTTTGTTTCATTTCTTTAGGACCTTGAGGAGGTCGGCAAGGTGCCGATCCAAATTGCGTCGACGCTGCAACTCGGGTACATTGCTGCTATGCACCCTCAGGTGTTCTTCGTAGGCATCTGCATAGCAGAAATAATAAACATATATTATGTCAGATGCACGTGTAAGCAGCATAGTTCACATACAGAAGAAATACACAGAATGATGCTAAAAAAGAAATGCACGCACTGCTTTTTCTATCTGTGAGTGTATACAATAGGAAAGTGCATGAATGAGCTCTACCGCATGCGAGAAAATATAATGCCATGCTTATCGCCTGGAAAATACCGAGGTGGTTCTTACTATTTTCAACGGTATAGTACATCTAGAGAAATATCGTTACATAAAACCTTGACTTAAACGTTTTATACCATTAAGCTTTACAGTTTGTCTGCAGTAATGGCATCTTGAACAACTTTGTAACATGACCACCTAATTGTTTACGAATACTTGGGGAGAAGCTGTGGGAGGCTGCCATGCGCAGCTACAACAAGCCCACACTTAGGAGGCTATCCAGAAGTGGGCTGAGGTGGTAGATGTGCCTCGCCATCTCGCAGCTCCTTTCCCTTAAGATGGGAATAATGAAGTTCTTTCTCTCTCTCTTGTAACATTAAATGACCCCGGACAACAAATTCGCAAACTATAGGTGCTTGTTTTGTTTGAGACTCCTGCATGCGGGGGCACGTCTGACCGATTATTAAGTACAAGCGTTGCCTGTAAGAAATTTTAATTTGGTTTTAAAGTAAAGGTCAGTGCTCATCCGAGTATTGAGGCGCAATCGACATTTTCTGTGGTTTGACGTGGACAGAGGCTCCCCTCGTGACGTCGCAGAGGTCAAGAAAGTACTGTTGATGTCAAAGAACATTTTCGGGGCGCGCACAATACCCCGACTGCCACCCGGCGAGGACTATTGTTCATCACCGCTTTCGCTCTGTTGTCAGGCTGCTCTCAAAGTGGTTTTGGCTGCTTACGCCGGCAGTGCTTTAATGATGCACATTCATATCCACAATGTAAGGAGCTTTGCACAGAAGGGATATGCAAGCAATGAAGTATTCTTAGATCACAGTGAACTTCTTGCCATAGCCTGTTTTAAGAAGGTAACTGAATAATCTTGCTAAGGTTAAGGCTTGGGCGTGTTGGTACATAATCTTGCTAACACCTTGCTAGTAAATAATGCTGCAAAGGAATACTCTCTTCAATGACGATTTCTTTCGTTTATTAATTTCTTGCAGAATTTTTATTCAATCCAGTATACGTATATAAAGAAATAAGAGAATAACAATAAGAGAGACTAAAGTTGTTTCCGATATGCTGCTTAAATACATTCACCGCCACTGCTTTGATTGACTAAACATGCATACCCTTGTCAACTCAGAGAATTGTTCGGTTTGGAAGGCAGCATAGCTTCAACATGCACTTCATAAATTCACTTCATAACTGCGGGGCATTTAATTATGCATCTTTGGCTAGTGTATAACTTGAACGCAACTTAACGCTGATAGCTCATTCTGACACTAAGCGCGAACACGACAAGATTCTAGAGGAGAACTTCTTGGCCTAGTTGGTATTGCTTATTGTATGACATTATGCCGCTAGAAAAACACATACACAGAAGAGAGACACGAAGACGGCGACATGGCCATTCTAGGTTGTCCATGTCGATTCTAGGCCGTAAAGGGAGCGATGCTGTCGAAAATGGGTCGTTATGTTGATGTTACAACTTTCTTTAAGCAGCAAGGCACGCTCAGAGCTTAGCCGCATTTCTAAGCCCACGCGATACGACAGCACAACGAGTTAGACAAAGGTGCAATACAGAAATTTATAATTCATCAACATACATAAAAAATAACGAAGTGATGAGTCTCAGCGGTTTGTCCAGAGAGGTTAGAAGCATAACAATACATGTAGGTACGATTGGCCTACTTCTATAGGGCACAGGTATACGCTAGCTTTGCGAGTTAAATGAAGAGCCTTGATGTTTTTCAGTTTTTTTTTTGGCCCAGACAAATGTTTCATGTATGCACAAGGTTCATAGAACACAGCGCGAACGATGACGAGATTGACCACACAGGACTAGCGCTGCCTATTTGCGCTAGTCCGGTTATGTCGTTCTCGTCATTGTTCACGCTGTGTTCCACC